>JAIUND010000338.1:0-80561 GCA_034699125.1 Gisinianus flammeolus
ATAATAAAAACTTACACTGGATAAGATTACATTTTTTTCGCCGTATACCTACTTATTTGAGTACACTTTAAGCACTGATCCCAACACATGAATTGCCATAAAAACCATTTTTCTATACATTTTTCCCTACAGCCGCCCAGAGCATCTCACACAAAACAAAAACAGAACAGATTTTTTTACTCTCCCCCTGGACATTATGTACAAGTAGAATAGATAACAAATTAATTCAGTCTTCCTCTTAAAATAACCAACTCACAATGGCACAATACCGATAGAACAAGTTTAATACCGTATAAGCTGTAATAGAACCCCTGGTCTGCAGAGACTAAATCCTGCACCCATTTCAAATACAATGTCGTACATACATAATTCTCACGTTCCCCACTAAGGTTCTATGACATTTTAAAATACAACCCCAGGGGTTCTATTACAGCTTACACGGTAAGTGACGAGTGCGTGGAGAGGAGTGAAGTGCATCATCCGTCTTCGTTTTCTTGGAAGGTTCAAGAAATACAAAATTCCAGAGCTTCAATTCAAGAACCTCTTCATATCATGACAATAAGTCAAAAGGAATATATATAATAACATTTAAAATTATCCGTAATACCTTTGAAATTCTGAAGAATGGGTCTCTTTTCATCCTGAGCTGTTGAGAAATAATTTTTTCAAATGGACATTGTTCAACAAGAAAATGAGAAAAATCCTCGTTGAGCCCTTCGGAAGTTAGTACTTGGCAGACGAGATAACAATGCAATCCTCACTCATTCCTTTACTATATACACATGAATTGTATACGATTCATTCTCAGATCAATTTCAAATTTCAAATTTCAATCTCAAGTGGACGATGATTTTTTGAACAACCATTTGAATTTGAGCAAGTATATAGAAGAAGAACAGGTAAGGGAATAAATAAGGACACCTCATCCATCAAAATGTGAAATTCAACCATCGACCATCGACCATCAACCATCTCCACAGCCTTCAGCCTTCAGCCTTCCCCACTTGATCGTACAGTTTCAGCTTTTCCTTCTTTCTTCTTGAATTTCCTCTGTATGTAAATGTAAATGTAAACGGGATGGCTGGAAATTCAAAACTAAAGAGCCATCGGAAGAGCAAGAGCAAGTTGGAGGAAATCTCACTGGTTTGGTTTCCTCTGTCCAACCAAATCAGCTCATGTGTATTCAGTGAGTTTATTCAAGTTGAACAGATGAGCTTCTTGGATAATATTTTCTGTGTGTGTATATCTTGTATATGTCTGTGTGAGTGTGTGAGTGTGTGTGTGTGTGTGTGTTTGTAGATGCTCCTTGTTTTCAATACGATAAGGATCGAGATCGAATGAAAATTCTTGAAAGGGAATCCAAGCGTTATGTAATATCGTGTGTATGTACAGTTGGTATAGGTATGTACGATATGGAAGAGCGAAGCGAGTATTCTCTGAATGTACATGACGACATGCCTTGGTGTACTGAAATAAAGGTTTCCGATTCTCCTGGCAAACCCTTTATCGGATTATGTAATGGTCAGACGTGCATCTTCAACTTTCTAATGCGCGCCTAATGTGAGCTTAATCTATGACAAACGAAGATGAACAACTCGTCTTCTTCTTCTTCTTCTTGGTCGTCTTCGTCTTCCTTTTGCTCTCCGTAAGCATTCCCAATCTTTTCATCAAAAAACCGTAGAGCAAAAGTATACACACACACACACACACGGTTGCATTGCTCTCCGTCCATTCCAAATTCGAATTTCATAGTCACCACTCGTAGAATTTTGATGTATCCTCAAAAAAATAATTCATCTGCGGAGAGAGAACTGTTAGCAGTCACCAATGAACAAATAGATAGAGGAGCCACTTGCGCTCTGTCTGACTGAAACTGGAACTCTCGAGTCTCGAGTCTGAAATCCTGATCTGGATACAAAAACACACATTTCACATTTTTCTACACTGCTACTGCCTTTCACAATTTACAAATATGTACAAATAATAAAAAGCTGTACAGTTTATTTGTGTTGTGGGATTTCCATTAAAACGCTCTTTCAGCTCTACAGATATAATAGAAAATAAAATAAAATATGAAATATAAAAATGTTTGAGTATTTTTTATTTTTATTTTTTATTTTTTCCTGAGAAAAACTAGAATAGAATGAGAAAATGGAGCACTATTTTTTTTGTTTGTAAAGGAACTGGAGTAAAAACTGGCAATGGGAATTCATCCAACGTTCAGAGAGCAGCAGAGTTCCAAATAAAAGAAGTAAAAATATAAAATATAGTTTAAGATCTAAATGTTGTGCATATAATGACAATTGACAATACTTTCCTTAGCTCTCTCTCTCTCTCTCTCTCTCTCTCTCTCTCTCTCTCTTTCTCTCTCTATCTCACATAGTTCAGGATGAATGGAGAGACGGAGGGAAAATCCTCAAAATACACACATGATTTACGTGTTCAAATGATAATAAATACGTCGGCCATGTGAACTCAAAATGGCACTGGCAATTGAACATTGAACTAGGAATAGAAATAGAGTAAAAAGAAAAATATACACAAGGAAAAAATATAGAAAACTTTAAAGATTTCAACGCAAAACATAAAAAAATAAAGAAAAATAAACCTGAGGATGGCTTTGGCAAGGTGAAATACAGATATCTGGAGAGAAAAAAAGTGGGTTTTCCAGGAGGGAAAACGGAAAAAAAGAAGAGAGAGAGAAGAAAGAAGGAAGGAAAATGTCTAAGAAAGAGAGAGAGGGAGAGAGAGAGAGCCAGGAAAAAAGTCAGTTGAAATGGCCAGAGTATGCATGAAAAGTTTTACAGACTCGTCTATACCCAAGGTTTTCAACGGTACAGTCGTACAGTATTTCCGTATTTCAATAGAAAACTACACATTGGATGCTCAATGTTGATGTTTACGACAAAGATACAGTTTAGAGTTTACAGTAGTGTGGAGTTATTTGGTGTGTGTGTGTGGTGAGGAGGAAGACGGTGAAGGAGAAGGAGACGAAGACGAAGAAACTGTTGCCAAAAAGGAATGAGAATCGGAAGCCATGTAGGGCGAGACATTTGTCATTCTACATTCGGTGCACATTCCAAGTCATGGGGATCATATCAGCATTATTATAATGGTTCGCCACCACATCTAATACCAAACAACGTTTTTGCATATAAATAGTCCCGAGTGAACTCCCCACACACACACACACACAGACACATGTATATGTATATGTACACAAAGAGTACTCAAGAAAACTTTGCAATATTTAAGACTTCACATTTCATAAAGGCAGGAGAGGCAAAGATAGAGAGAGAGAAGGGCGGGTTTTTGTACAGGGTTTTGTGAAGCTACTTTAACTATTTCTTAGTCTTGGCTTGGCCCTCGTTGTCGTTGTCGTCGTCGTCGTCGTCGTCTTCTTCTCCTTCCTCTTGTTCATCTTCCAAACGTGTAGAGGTGGTCTCCGGGTTTTACACAGAGAATAAGAGAGAGAGAGATCTTTGCCGCTTTATTATTGCTCTTTCTTCCTGTCCCCTCGCCCCTTCTTGCAACTTCCTCCTGCCAACACTTTATCAAGTCTATTCAACCACACTACCTTCAACTTTGTTCACCACCACCATCAGAAGCAGAAGAAGCAGAAATATTTGTAACCAGTATATGAGGACTGTTAGACCAGAGAGAGTCAGAGAATGAGAGAGAGAGAGACAGAGAGAGAGAGAAAATTTTCACCATTTCTATTTCATTGCATTGCATCAGTCCAATATCAGTATAGTTGAAGTTGAATGAAATTTCTCGAGTCTCTTTTCATTCGTATGTGTACTTATATACATTTGTACATACGGGAAATACCCGTTCCTTTAGAGACTTCTAACCATAGTTTTCTCTCTCTTTACTCTTTTACTCTCATTCTCCCCATTTCTATACACTATTCCTTTTTTTAGCATTCAGACTTTTCAAGACTTTTTCCCCCGGATTTCTTCTCTCTTTTTTCTTTGGAGTCTTTCTGTCTCACGATGAAGATGAAGATGAGGAAGAAGAGGAAGACGAAGACGACGATTTTCTTGTAGATAAATTCGCACTCCCTCACTTCCCATCACATGACATACTCTTTCTGCTGTAGACTGACTACCTACTACTTAGAACTTGCCTCCTGCCTTTTTTCTATCCCTCTCCCTCCCTCTCTCTCTCTCTCTCTCTCTCTCTCTCTCTCTCTCTCTCTCTCTCAGGAAATACGGGCTCACAAAAAACGAACAAAAAGACAAACACCAAGTTCAATATTTGGGAAAGTGATGACTAGAGCTATAGCTCTAACTATTACAGTCGCCGACAATGAAGCTTTTCACTCTCTTTATCTCTCTCTCTCTTCCTCTCTCTCTCCAGTCTACACAAATAACATCCAACATCTTCCTTCGTCTTCAACATACAAAGCCAGACTTTGTGTGTCCGTATGCTCAGAAATGGCTTTATTTAGGATTTTCTGATAGTCTCCATCCACCATTTACAATTTACACTCATTTACAAACTACATACAAACTGTACAAACAGAGTCCATCATGCAAAACTTTACAGTCTCCATTCTTCATTCTCTTTTAGAAGAAATAGAAGGAAATTAAAACCTCTCCACCAAATAAACTGAGTAAACTGGAGAGAATGAGATAGGAAAAAGTCAAAAAAGAATTGTAAACAAATCCCAACTTTGTAATTACAATCTTCAGTTTCAGCTCCACGGTTTTTCTACCATTTTAACTTTTTACAGGCAGAGACAGAGAGACAGAGATAGAGATTTTGATCCCACACACATTCAAAATCTCACCCCGTACATACTTCAACATGTACCGTACCTACGCAATGTTTTTTCGTTTCAAACGTTGAAACCACTTTGACTATTTTAAAAATCGACATCCAACAAGGGTTGAAATGTACATTTTCCTTTGTTTACTTAGATTGTGATATGGCTAAAATATCTTTGTGGAAAAAAAACAGTGATTTTTTACGATGACACTCAAAGTTTTGTCTAGAGTTTGACATGGTGGGTGCAAAAATGCAGGATTTGGGATTTTTGTGCAGTCGTAATCAAATGTAGAATCAGGTTAGAAGGGAAAGAGAAAGAGAGCAAGAACTGGAGAAGGAAAACAAGCGGAGACTGAATAAGAGCAGAAGAGAGGAGAGAAAAAAACTTGAGAGATATTTAAGACTTTTAGTGAGAGTCGGGAACTTTTGCTAAGGATGAGTTTGGAGGACAAGTTGACAGAGTCACATTCATCAGTCTGATCCAATAGAGCGATTTGGTTAACTTGGACTTTGAGTGTACGTACCAAAGTTGATGTTGATGTGGATGCCGACACGACACGACGTGGCCTGGTCGCCAGTCGACTCAAATCTCATGTGACTATCTTCATCTCTCTTTCTCTCTCTCTCTCTCTCTGGAATCCTGAATGCTTTACCTTGAGATATCCGAAAAGTATCTTCACATCCACATACCAAATCCAAATCCAAATACCAATAGCTTCACTTTTCCCTTGTGCACAGGAGAACAAGGAAAACTAAGCGTGTGAGTTCTAAATAACCGTGAAATGCAGGAGGAACCAAGGACATTTCTCTGATTTTATTTTACCAATGACACAAATCCTGTCGTAACTATTGTGCGCACATACTGATGTTTGTGTGTAGGAAATCCAATGGTAGGAAATCCAATGGTATTGTATGTGTGTGTGTGTAAGCATATAGGCATCGTTTGTGTGTGTTTGGTTCCGTTCACTTTCACAGGAAAAGAGAGTGACAGGAAGCTGCCATAACATGGACTCAACTGAAGAACACACAAAGAGGAGCACAAAGTGACTTTTTCTCCCACACTCTGCTTCAACCGCCAACAAACAAGCCAAAGGTTTCGCCCTGTCCTTTCGCACCACTCTCTGTCTCTCACTCACTCCATGCTTTTTCCCCTTCCATTCCATTCCATACAAATACAAATACAAATACAGACACAGACGTAAATATCGAGACAAATCTGTATGCATTCTTAGTACATATACGGATGTATTGAGAGCCAATGTAAGGATTGATGCTTTATATCCATCCAGGAGAGCTCTTACCATTATTAGCCAGAGTATGAAAAAACCTTCCTGACTTTTCCTTGTGTAATCACTCTACGCTTTGACTTAAGCACACGGACAGACGCACACACACACACACATGAAATCATAGTGTATCTGTGTCTGTAGCCTCGCGCATGTATGTACAGAGTACGAAATACGAAATCCGAAATACGTTCACCGTATATCTAATATCTATATATATATGTATTTGTATTTTGTTTAGAATTACTCATTTTTCGTTTTTTCATTCGAGTACTCGGTCCTTGACTTTGACTTAACTGGAGAGTATGTAAAACAGAGTCGGAGTGAGTCTATTATTAGGAAGATTAATTTTTGGGAAAACATTCCAACTTCTCTCTCTCTCTCTCTCGTTCTCTCTCACTTCTACAGAGTTTCCTTTCTTTCCCAACTCTATGTCGTTTTTGACCCAACTCAAATTCCCCAGACCAACCAACCAAAAAGACGAAAAAAGTTGGCTTTTCCCTCAAAGCAAAAAAACTATTTGCTGATTTCTATTCCATTTTCATGTTCCCCCTATTTTTTGAAACTTTTCTCCCTACTTTTTTTTTTTTTGAAGAAAAAGTTGTATGGACGTGAAGAGAGAGAGAGAGAAAAAAAAACCCGGAAAAGGGACTGCGGGAAAGTAGGGATTTTTTGTAAATAAACAAGCGACTGAAGAAGGGGGAAATAAAATGAGTACTCGACCATTTCCATCTCTATTGTGAAACATTTCTTACATATTCACAGTCTCAGCCTCAGTACGGAATTGTGTGTATTGTGGCTAAAACTCTACAACTGTCAAACTCCTCTTCCTTCTTTTTACTGCCATATTTTGTATTACCGTGGAACGACGTAGATTGGCGAGACGGAGGGATTGCAAAGTCAAAGTCAATAGGGAATATAAATATAAATAAATACAAACAAAAACTCTGGGTGTTTGTTTGTGTGTTTGAGTTTGAGTTTGATTATTCGTTGAGAGTAGAATACTTTGCTCATTAAGGAAATGGCTTTTACAATTTATGCCAGGAGCAGAGAAAGAGAGAGCAAGCGAGAGAGAGAGAGAGAGAGAGAGTTTCGAGTGGAGAATTTCCTCTTGTTGAAATTCCATTCCATTTCATATACACGATATTCACTGCCCACGCATATAATAATCATAGTAATAATAGAGTTTGACATCGGATGGATGGATGAAAGAGTATGAAAAGTATGTATGTACAAAAACAAAAGACAAGAATGTCTTGTTCATTTCATTTTAGTTTATATGGAAAGATGGAAAAGAAGGAAAGGCGGCAATGTATTGGAAGTTAAATTTGAACTAGATCTCCTCAGTTTCAAGTCTCGCCTTTTGTTTTGACTCTCTTTTTTTTCATTTCCTGTGACAGAGAAAGAGAGAGAGAGAGAGAGCAAATGAGCTGTTATTAGATAAGGCATATCAGGTAACGTAACGTTCTAGAAATATCAGTAGTAAATAAAAACTTTGCTACATTTTCTCTCTCTCAATCTGTGTTCCGTATCAGAGAGTATTTCCCCATTTTGTTTTACTTTTACACAATCATATCTGAAACTTTGTAGCCTTTCTCATATAGCCTTTGTCATAATTAGATTTCCAAGAAAACATTTTGCAAATACAAACAACAAGGCAACTCAAATGTACCGGCAAAAGTCAAATTAAAAAAAACTGTACGGTATATAAGAAAAACAAAAAAAAAAAAAAATGTTTTAAGAGAATGAGCAGTTTTTTTTCTTCTTCACTGTTCCTTAAGAATGGAGAGAGAGAGAGTAAAAGTAAACCCAGCATGAAATAATAATAGTCCCTTATATTTTTTTTTGTTGGAAATTCATGGGACACACAAAAACAAAACAAATTTAATATCACAAAGTTGATGAATTTTCCAAGGAAGGAATTCTACGCTCTACGGATCTCTTTTTGGAAACTGACTATGACGAGAGTTGATCAGACGAAATTCCATTTTTAAAATTCCAAGAACCGCCTTTTCTCACTCTGTTTTCTTAAACTTGAAGGCATTCTTTAATCCTAAGAAGAATGCCGTTCATATTGTAATAATATAATAATAATATGAACGAAAGAAAAACAAAGGCTACATTTATTTCGATACATATACATACATATATACTTATATATCGTCTGTACAAAAATGACAAGCGGATTCTCTCTGATAAAAGTCGTAATATAGTTTCTCCGTTTGCTTTCACTTGAATGAATCTCGTAAAAGGAAAAGGACTCCTCAAAAAGCTCCGACTTACTGATATTCTCACACTCACTTGCCATGATCTTTGTGTTGTGTTCTTGTTGTTTGTACTCTGCACGCCGTATTTATTTTTATTTTATCCATGCATGACTACACAATTGAAGGCGAGGGAGAAAAAAAAGGGAGAACGGAGCTCTGACTTGTTGTGTGAAAAGAAGACAATTTATGAAATGGCTTCTTCATTTTTGCATTTGTATTGTTATTATGGTGCTTCAATGTGGTTGGTTCTCTCTATATTTGCATTTCCATGTGCATTATGATAAAACATTCAACGTATTCCAAGCTCTCACCCATTCCCATTTCCATTTCCAGCTGAATGAACTCCATGTAAAAAAATGTAAAAAATAAAAAATAAACAAATCCAGGATACGTCGGGATATGTACATGAGCGTATGTGTAAAAGTGAGAACATATGTAACATGATTACTTCATAATCAATCAAACTTGATTTTCACGCGAGAAATCTGAAATGGAGCGAACAAGGCATGAGATGATGAAGTCAACACAATCGAATTTTTTCAACTTTTTTTTTACTCAAACATCAGACACATTTTCTAGGTCATATGCAAAAACATCACATCAAATCCCATACAGAAACTGTCTCTCTCAAAAAAAAAATCCTCGAGTTTATTCGCACGCTGTTTGCTGTGGAGAAAGATAAGGGAAATGTACACACATGGAGCCAAAATCCTGTAAACTTTTACAGGGTTTTGATAGAAAGTATGCAAATTTCTTGAGGAGGGGATTTTGCTTACACTGTCTCATTCATGGTATGTGTGAGGGTTTCATCTGTATGAATTTCATCGATTACTTTCATCCGAGTTCCAGATTCCAGTCCATTTTCTAGATACCTCATTTCTCATTTTCATTAAAGTTATATCAGGAAAATTGAGAGAGGGAGGGAGAATCATCACGAATTTCAGTACAATTTTAATGTACATATAGACCCGAGGTCGTTGGGGATCCTTCGATTCCAGCTGCTCCATTATAATGAAATGTGTGCAATTTGGAAATGCTTTGAGGCAATTAAAGCCATCAGTCGTCATCCAATTGATTTCTTTCTCAATTCTCTGTAGGTCCTTCTCGGTCATAACCCGGCTGAAGGTATTTATGACCAATGTACTCAAAACTCAAAATCTCTCATTCATTTGAATATGCGAAAAACAATGGAGAATGAGAGAGAACGCGATAATTTTCAAATATTAAATTTAACGATACCCCCTTTCAATTACATAGCAGGTCAATTTCGAATTGCAAATTGGTTGGAAATGGATGGCAAATTACAGTTTCCAACTTATAAACGACTCGAAATGGAGGATGCAAAAAAGAAAACCCGAATCAAATTCAGTTATGAAAACGATCATGCAAAAATGAAAGTAATTTCAACTTTCCTCAAACGGTGAATCTCGAATCTTGAATCTGAGTTGTTTTCCCTCAGGAAGCCAGGAATTTGGTTCCAGATATACTTAGTTGTTTGTCATAACCAAAAAGGAAAGTGTCAAAAGTCAAAAGTGGCTGTATTTACCTGGAAAATCACAAACAAAAATTCATTTTATTATCATTGAAATCTTCATGAATTAAATTAATATTCAATTAATTAATTCTTCATAGGTACATTGTACATTCATGTTTAACTTTTGAACCGAAGATGGAAGGACAAGCACACAAAGGGAAATGCTATCTGTATTTATTTCCTATTTATGTCCGGTATAATTCAAGGACGCAGCTGTGTATAAAAGTAATCGTAATAGTAATTCCTGTGACGGTGATGATCACAATGATTACATTACATCCAGCTCATTTTTACGCCATATTAGCCATTAGTGAACCATGTGACGAACCATGCGATGGAATCGCATGATATTTGAGAGTAAAATCTTGTGTGTGTGACTCAATATGATACAAAATGGGGAGTGATCTGGTTGATAAGCAAGGAATAAATTATTGATTTCCGCTGATAGGATCATCGAGAGAGGAATGGAGAATAGGTTGCGGACGTCTCGATATGAATCGAGAATCGAGAATTGAGAATAGAAAATCTATGGACAAGTCCAGGTATGATATGAGCTAAATTATTTATCTAGCCTGCTTATCTAAATAACCCATGTCGAATTCCACACACATTGAATGGACTCACATTCAGACATCAGTCGTTGAAAATGGCTAATAAGAAAGCTATTAGTAGTAGAACATACACATAGACATGTACTGAACGTACAGTAAAGTTTAGCCAAGGACATGTGGGGAGAGTCTTCCAGAGAGAAAGAGAGAGAGAGAGGAAGAGGAGAGAGAAGAGTCCCAGTAAAAATTTATGTCAGTCATGTAAATGCAATTACACATTCCAAATTGGCGAAGGGAACGACAGAAGGAAACGAACTGACGTCGATAGTTAACAAGCACACACGATGCTCACGAATAATAAAAGGCCTCGTTTTCCGTTCCTTCCTTTCCAGATTAAGCTTATGTATATTGTATGTATATATGTAGGATTTATAATGTAGAATTCCGTCTGGTTCCCCATGTTATTTACAGTCGAGACCATCACCATCACTATCACCCCCCCCCCCCCCCACTTCTTCCCACTTCTTCCCACTACTACATCTACTTCTACTACTACTACTACTACTAGGTATGTACTACTACAACGCACACCGACTTTTTCTCCTTTTTCTTTGCCTCAGAAGCTTTATTGCTCTAATGAGACAAGCGACGTTCAGTCCTTTTAGACAAGCCTTTCCCATTCTTATTCTTATTGATACAGTCAGACTTTCTTTTTGTTAGAGCCACTTAAGTTCCAGTTCCAGTTCTAGATTCAGATTCAGATCCAGATCCAGGGGCAGAAGGGCATTGGACATGAACCTTTGTTTCTTGTCCATTTCCCCGTCTCTGCTTTTTCCCCCTGTCGTTCCAATGTTCTCTCTCATTGCCTTTATTTATGTAAAATGAACGTCGGGTTGTTGTTTCTTGTATAGTACAATTTAATGTCAACTTAATTCACCCAAACGACGCGACGGTCATTACGAGTTTCAAGTTGAACCGGGGGATCGGAGAGAGGATTCGGATTTGGATATCCGGATCCCCATTCTTTTCTAAACTCTTTCTTTTAAAACTCAACTCTGTACATGATAACAATAAGGAATAATAACAATCGAGGAGACTCGTCATGAACATTTCTACATTGGAGCATTTTAACGACTGCCCCTCCTTCTAAATATTGTCCCAGTTAAAATTTACCCAATGACAATGGCACAAAAGAAAACAATTAAAATCTCCAGTCAGCATTAAACCTTGTTTTTTTTTGCGTTTTCCTTTTTGGGATGATTCAATAAAGACTATCGACGGGAAATCACCTGATTGTGATTGTGAATGTGAATCCAGCGCCTATGAAATGAAACAATTAAACAGAATAAAAAACATGGGCAATATAGTGAGATATCGTAGATATCGTAAAAAGTGGAGGAGTGGAGAGAGAGAGAGAGACTATAATCTAGAGAGATTACAATTGGACAGTTGGGAGTTGGGAGACTATAGAAATCTGATAGATTAGATATCGTTGGCATATGGAGATAGTCAAATGACGAAGGGGAAGAGGAAGGTGAGTGGAGGAGGATAATTTAGGATAAGGATAAGGACAGTCAATGATAATTCATGATGATCCAGTGGAAGACGGACATAATTCCGTCTCATTACACATCCTTTCCGGGTTTTTTACATTAGATTTTCCAACGTAATTGCCACGTTTGTTTGATTGTAGGATTTGTGGTGTGCATATGTGTGCGTGTGAGTAAAAGGAATTGTAAGAGAGAGAGAGAGAGAGAGAGAGAGAGAGAGAGAGAGAGAGAGAGAGAGAAAACAAGTGACACTGGGTGTCATTTTTATCTGGACGTGGATTGGAGAGTGATAGCGTGTGATATATAGACAACAGCGGATGTGCATGTAATGAGACAATTAGAATGACTTTCTTTCGTGTTCAAGTCACTCACTGTGAATTGGGACTGGGAAGGTTCTCAAGTGGGCGAGAGATTCCGAAAGAGAGACGATGCACACACACACAAAAAACAATGCATTCGTCATTCCTAATTTCATTGCACAACCACCCGATAAAATACTATTAAAAAATAATGGCCCGACCGCAACTAACACTACTTTTTTTTTTTTACAACTTTTACTCATGTGTATACTTTTTAGGATTTTATCCGAGCGGAAAATAGACAAGGGAAAAAACATTGGACTGGAAATCATAAGCATTGTATTAACAAATACAGATAAGATATGTTGAACATATACGAACAATAAGTGAAATGGGAATTTTAAAAACTAAGAATTGCGATCCAAATAAATATTCCTGTTAATAATTACGCATACAGAGAATAGGAAAAAAGGATGTGGCGAAAGATCCTTTCTCTAGATCAAGCTTCCTTGGAGTGTCTCGTGTATTTGTGTAGTAGGTGTAAAAAGTAAAAAGGAAGGAGAGAAGGAAAAAAAACTCCACAAGTTGATTTATATCGGTATAAATTTTTCCAAATGTAGAAAATGACAAAAAATCCTACTCGAGATATTTATTAGGATGCTTGGAAATAAATGTTGAATTTTTTTTATGTATTTTATGCATGAACCGAATATGCGAGTGTGTGAATGTGTGTGTGTGTGTGTAACCTTATAGTCTTTATATTTTATTTCACCCATACACAAAAAATGTAAATGTACGGTCACTACACCAACTCTTCTTATAAAAATGTGTGTGTGTGTGTGTAGTAAAAGTAATAAATAGCTAAAGAGAGAGAGAGAAGAGTACAAATGAAATGGAGGGTGGCATGAGATGTTGGGACTGATAGGACAGATAGCCATTTTACAAGGCTAGAACATGGTCTTAAAGATATGTAAGGGTTGATAGTTGATAGTTGATATGAGAGAGTTCACTCGTAACTAGCATAATACATATCATTAGTAGATTGTCGCACACACTAAATAGCTATCGATGCATGGTGAGTGTGTGTTTGTGTCTGCCTGTGTGTGTGTGTATCGGAATACAAGAGAGGAGAGAGAAAGAGAGACAGAGAGAGAGGACGAATTCGAATGGGAAACTTGGGAGACATGGGAGTATTTCATTTCCAATGAACCAAAAGTTTTTATCTGGCGTCGTCATCGTCATCGTCTTCCCGTCGCTATGTGTCCTGTTCTGTCCTGGCCTGTCCGTCTTCTCCATTCTCCATCTCCTTCTTTTCCTTCCTAATGATCTCCTTCCTTTGGTTTGGTTCCATCCCATTGTTTTTCATGACTATCTCCGACTATTACAACTATAATCCGTCCCTTCTCCTCCCTTTTATTCTCTCTCTTGCATACGCTACACATTATACATTATACATACACTTCAATCTTCAATAATATTTTAGTGATGAGACCACCTAACTGAAAAATTTATCTTCTTTTTCTCAGTATCCCCTTTCGACCCTCAAAACTCGTCATTCGTACACCCATAGAAAGTAAAAGCAACAGTTGAGATTTTTATGGTTCATAAAAGGTCACATTGACAGTTGACAGCCACGGCGAAAACAAGCTCAAACCCAAATCTCTCTCTCTCTGTGTCTCTCTCTCTCTCTTGTGTACACACACATTTTTTTCGCTGTCTTTTGTCTTTTATTTTCTTCTCTTTTCCATTTCCCTTTTTCCTCACAGTTAAATCAAATTACGTAATAAAATTATATGGGATTTTACGATTGATTTTGACCAACATTGTTCCGGACTTATCTGTATCTTACAAAACAACACAACATTTTATTCCATCTTGATTTCCTCCCCAGATTTAATTCCTATATAAAATAAAAATACATTTCCTACGTGCATACGATAGATTATGGATCTATAATAGGGACAAGAAAAGAAATAAACAAAAGCATTGCGTGTATACCTTCATTTTTCTCGTTTGTTTTCCCATTTGTTTGTATAGAATAGATTTGAGAGTTGGATTTACAAGATATAGATTTGGGCGAGGAATGAAAAACAAACACTGCACGATATCTGTTTCCAATAAAAACGCATTGGGAGTTGTACTTGTACAGAAACACAGAGACTCTGCGTATTTATTACAACTTAAAAAGAAGCGCACGTGGTTTTCTATCTCGTCTGTTCTGATGTATATAATGTGATGTTGGTCCGTTCGTTCCTTCGTTCGTTCGTTTGTACGTCAATATGAATATAAATAATTCTATAGTGAGTGACTGCGGGTATTTAGCTGTGCTCAACGGCAGTCCTCATTTGTACCAGTACACACAAACGCACACACACACACACACACACAAATACTTGAATTTCTGTATGGATTTAAGCTGGTTTATTGTTTATTGTAGGGGGATAATACATAAATACATACTACATGAACGAGTACGAGTACAGTCGTGGTGTAATGTTATGTTATGTTATATTTATGTACGTCCTGGGTGGCATAATTGATAAATAGTTGGCTATTTGAATTGAATTGAATTGAGCTTGGGCATATTGTCCTCGTCTCGGTTCTTCTCCTTCAATTAGAAAATATTAAGCTGACTATTGATGATAGGAACGAACCAACCAACCAAACCCTGTATGTATTCCTTTGAAAGGGTGACAGAATACACAACACACTACAGTGGAACGACAGAGAGAGAGAGAGAGAGAGAGAGAATTAAAATGAGCGTGTACGTGCGTGTGAGTGAGCTGGTGATGATAAGAATATCCAATCCCATGGACATACAAATGAGCAAAGCAAGCAAGAGAGAGAGAGAAAGAAAGAGAGGGAGAGAGCTGGAGGGGTCTTTCACTGATTCTAACTACAGATTCAATTTAACAACGGTATAAATGTGTTTATCACATCATGCAAATCCCACACAGACACGGGCTGGCCCTGACTTTCTCGATTTTATTCTGTCCTCTCACAGCTCACACAGTACAGTACAATACATACCTACTAAAATCTGTACACTATACACTGTGCATTTGTACATGGACAAGGGAAAAGTCCTACAGTCAACATTAAACTACAATTATATATGTTTACTGGTAGGGTAGAAACTTTTGATTCTCGATATTCTGGAGAGTCCAAAATCCAAATCCAAAATCAAAATAGGAAAAACCAAAGGAGAGAAAAGATGATGAGACGCTCGAATGCTCGAACCGTTTAAGGCACCCACCCAGTTAATCTTAATGGACATTTATAATCATCCACCACCTTTTCCCTTCAATTATCTACCTCAGTGGTCCAATCTACCAATCTACCTCCTAATCATAATCATAATTCACTGACGTTGTCCAAGCCAACTCTCGTAAACGCTTCTCTCCTCTCGTCTTTTGTCTGACGACTTTTCCTTTCCTTCCCACACACAAACACAAACAAACACACCACACACACACAATGTATAATTGTATAGTCGTTTACGTTTACAACAATACAACATACGATACACACGTGACTGTCACGCACTCCAAACTCCAAACTATGCGTACAGATAATCTTCTGTAATTTTATCTTAAATTAATACAGAGAGACAAGAGAACGTGAGTTTGAGCACAAGTTATAATAAAATAATAAAGTAGTTTTTTTACGAGTCTCGGTCGTCTTTTTCTTCTTCTTCGTCGTCGTCGTCGTCCGCAGATCCCAATCAATGGAAATTGAATACAGATAGATTTTGAAGAGAGACGGAGAGAAAGAGAGGAGAGGAATCTCTTGCCAATGGTTTGTGTGTTGTGTGCCTTTTGTTAATGTTAATGTTAAATGATGACAAGTCTTAAATTGTCTAGAGCTTCTGATTTGGATTTGTTGGATAAGTTGAGTTGAGTAAATATAATATATTATATATCTGTATGCAAGTATTTTAATTGAAATAATATTTTGTCATGCCATAACTCAGTTTCTATGGGTATCCTGAGTAAATGCCGAACCCTGTGTGCAGTAAATTGTGGGTTTGTTGTTTATTCTCTGGAAGGAAAGAAGAAGAAGAAGACGAAAGAGAGAGAGAGAGAGAGATTTAACAAATTGTAAGTACTACGCATGTGAATTCTTTTTGGAACGAGGAAGAAAAAAGGGAGAAAAAAAAGTTGATCATTTATGTTTCTCAGAATGAGGATGAATAATATAATAAAATAATCAGATTTGACGGAGAATTTCTCCAGCCCCTTTCTCCCTCACAATTTACAATGGACGGATGACATAAACTATAAAGATAGTTAAATGATGACGGAGACCCACCGTTCATTTAAATTTGAATTTCATTTGAATTTGACATGAACCCAGCACACATAACCGACCACCGCGTGTTTGTCTTGTCAAAATGACTCTACGCATATGCACATATCTGTATGTAACGTTAAATCTAATAAATGTTCAAATGTACACATATGTATGTACAGTACAGGCATGGAGAGATTGTTTATTCCCTTTTGTTGGCTCTCTGATGAAAAAGAACAAGAAGGCAAACTACTACTGGAATCGAGAAACAAGTCTGAGAACGTGTTCTTCCATATTTCATCGACGGTCGTCGTGGACATTTTTTCCAAGGAAGCCTTCTTGTCATGTTACCTTTGCCTACACAGAGAAACCTTGCCCTTATATTTGTCCAGTTTCTCTATCATACTACGATACCATTTGACCATTTGACTACAGATTCAGATACCTGCAGATAGGTGTACTGAACACGAAAGGAAATTCATCAGAGAATTTGTCATGTAAGTCTCGAGGAGTCTTGGAGACTTGACTTTTCTTGAGGAAAGATGAATAAGAGGAGGAAGAGAGAGAGAGAGAGGACGAGAGTGAGAGTCTAATGATAAGTGTTTGCAAGAAATGATGCAAATGAACGTGGGCTGAAACGTCAGACTCAATTTTTCATCAAGACTTTCAGGAATCGAAAAAGTTGAATTTATTTTATTCTGTGCATAAATTAAGGGGGAGGCTACAAGAAGAAAAAAGAACTTTTCATTTTCCTCTCTCTCTCTTTCTCTCTCTGTTTGTGGATCCTCTGTGACATTTAGACGAGACCGATAAGAGGTGAATAAAATGAATGACTCGAATCTTGAGAGTGACTCAAAGGACTCAAAGTCTCTTCCTAAAACCCTAAATAAAAAAAAAACCTCAAAGCCTTTTTTAAACTGTAGACTAGAAAACCACATGGAATTCCCTCCACATTCTGCATCTCCATACCATCAACATCAACAAATACAGCAACAACGAGAATGAGAAGAAACCCGACTGGAACTCTCTATTACATTGTTGAACCTTTGACTCACAGTCTCATCGTCTATCTCTCTAGAGCTAGACTCTCTACATGTGCATAATGCATATGCATATATAGGAAAACAAGTCCAAGTACATAATGAATATCCGTGTGGTTTCCTTATCCTTGTCGTTTTTCCATGTCGTCCCTGTTTAACCCACTCATTCGCTCATTCACTGATATGACTGAGCATGTCCCATGTCTTACATACATAATTTGATATCACAACCAACTGGATATCATCAGAGATTTTTTCCCCTTTCCCCAAAACAGTCAACTCAACTGGTCAGGCAGCCTGACTCAGGCTATAATATTTTGGAAGAACAAGAAGGGTAGAAGAAGAAGAAGAAGAAGAAGAAGAAGACGGAAAAAAAATGTTGCGACGACAACAAGGGACAACGACGACTTGGACTTGTAAATATAACCTTTGAGGACAGCCGACAATATTTTTATTCTGCCTCGAGAAATCATTTACCGCACACACATAGCCATTCTCCCCATTAGCTGCCCTCCATAAAAATACTTGCGTATGCTCACTCTCTCTCTCTCTCTGTCTCTCTCAACACACTTGATCTTCAAGATGCTTCATACAACATCCACCACACAAATTCACATGCAATATGCAATGGATAGGCATAAGATTACATACACCTTCACGGTACTACTCGTATGCACATTTATATGCACATTCACACAGCAGACTCTTCCTTTATGTTTTGGCTGTGTTGAGAGGCTCACTCCAGGATTTCTTTGAAAAAAGTTGAGCTTACACGAGTTTCCTCGGATATTCATTGTGTCTCGAATTCATTATATATTATTATGTTCCATCTCTTCGTCATTCTCTCTCTCTCTCTCGCTCTCTCTTATGGTTGGTCCCTCCTCGCGACTTCTCAACTCCTTTATTTATCCTCTCTCCCATGTGTCTGCATCGTATCGTGGGCGAATGCTCAATGTAAATTCATGTACATAAATAGACAATAGTCAAGAGCAAGAGGGAGAGAGAGAACAACGTTTTTTTAGCTTCATCTTTCTCTTTCTCTTCCTCTGCCACAAATTCAAAATCGAATTAAATTTGACTGCAGACGATATCCCAATCCCAATTTCAAACCCATTCAGCGTTACCCATATGCGTATTTCTATATATGTATGTACCGAGACGCATGCGTACATATCTGTATCTGTATTTCCCTTCTTTTAATAATAATTGTGAGTGTCGGTGACATTCTGCATTCTTTTGTAGATTGTGGATTGTGGATTTCAAAGATCAAGATCCGCAGAGCCCACAATCACACTGAGAAAAATTCTCTATAATCTGTATCGGTATTTTTAATATTTCTTCAACTGTATAAGTGGAGGAAGAATGGGAGACAAAAAGGGGAAACGTAAAATTATCCATAGACATGGAGAGAAGGGAAAAATTTCTCTAATTGAACATGATGACCGGTTCCAGTTTCGTTTCAGTTTCACAGTTTCATTGTTTTTCTCAATATAGCTATTCCAAGATCACTGTGTGTGTGTTATCGTATATATCCTTATATCTGTATAGAAACCGAATCAGTGGCGGCATCAGCTCAACAACAGCAAGCAAGAATCCAGATGAAAGGATTTCCTCGCTCGCTATTACTCATTCAAGTACGTATCTCACTGTATTTACAATTTACGCACAAGCTTTTACTATCATCTCTACATTATACGACTGTGGAAAAACTCAAAAGTCAAGTTTATGTGAAAATAATCATGTAAAATCATATGAATTCTCATTCCTTCCTTCCTTCTTTCTTCTCCTTATGCTCAAATATTTTGAGAGTGTTTATGCGAGAGAGAGAGAGAGAGAGAGAGAGAGAGAGAGAGAGAGAGAGAGAGAGAGAGAGAGAAGGGAAAAAATATGGTGGGGAAAACAGGTTGGACTGGTGGTGACTGTTCACACTCTGAAAAGGCCTTTTCATCATACATTTCCCATTTCCTCGTCTTTTCCACAGCAACATCACAGCAAGGAGTCTTACTTAATGTGTCCAATCGACATTTTCCAATTAAAAATCTGAATCAAGGAGCATTAGGATTCTTTCATAGTAATTCTAGTTGCTTTATTATTCTGATTCCTCGTCCTCAACATTCTTCAAGATACAAGAGATGCAATGCAATTCACACATTCAGCCACAGACAAAGATAATCAAGAGAGATTAGCCTGTCAGAAAAGATGAAACCCATTTTGATTTAAACTAAAGAACAACAAGGAGCATCCATTAAATCTCTACTAGCTAATACCAAGAAACCAAATTCAAAAATCCAAAACCCCAAATTTCAAATTCCAAATCACCACTGAGCAACTAAATACTAAATCAACTGAAAACAAAAAATCACTTTATCCTCATTCAAGCATTATTGCATTTCATTTCATTTCAATTCTACTTGTCAAGTTGAAGAGAGAGAAAAGATTTGGGGTTTTTCAAGTGGAATTTTAGTGCGTTTCAATTGACTGGTGAATTTGCATAATTAATCTCAGCGTGATGTCTCAGTCTCAGCCTCTTTGCTTTAGTTTTTAGTTTCCTTCCACTGCCCAATGTACAGACAACGAGAGAGAGAAAGAGAGAGAGAGGAGAGAGAGAGAGGGATATTTTTTCGAATCCTTCATGTCCCATCAAATTTCCAATGCTAATTCTCTCTCATGCCAATTCCCCCTGTTCATAAGTCTCATTGCAAAGAAATATATTTGATTTGTGTGTCCATTTGCACAATTTGATTACAAATACAACAACAACAACAACGTGCAAAATGACTGTCTATCTACTTTTTTGCAACCTGAAAATCATCATGAGAGGGAAAGAAAAAATGATTTATCCTCCTCGTGGTGTCGTTCCACCATTCATTAAAATGAGTAAAAATGAGGTATTTAGGTAAATTCGTATTTTATGAGAGGTGAGAACTGAGTAAAATAATTAAAGTCACAAGTTTTCATTTGTGTGTGCGTGTGTGTGTACAAGTGCAAATGAATAAATGTGAATGTGGAGATTCCGTTCAACACACACAAACACATGGAAACAACTTACATTCGTATGTACGATGTGTACGAATTCAAAATGAAACTAATCACGGAGTGCGGAGAGAATTTCGTGGTAAGAGCTGCGGGAACGACGACTGACCATTTATTTCCCCACCAACACCAATTGACATTCATTTTCTCAAAAGCTCCTCGAAAATAGTCGAAAGAGTGGAGGGACAAGTGGAACACACAGTTTACGGTAATAAAGGCTTGAACGTATTGTAGATTCCATTAGAAGCGGAGCAGGTTGAAAAACAGGAACTCTCCGTTCCCGTTCAACTCCATATTAAAATATTATATATTAAATATATATGTACGTTCATAATTCAAATGACCAAGAGAACAAAGCACTTGATTTCCTACCGATTCACCATTTTCCATTTGCCATCCTTTACAACAGAAAGTTGGAAGGGAAATAATGGGAACGGCTCACTTGATCCCTCCACTTGACAATGTGCTTCAAATCTCGTCCGGACTCAAACTACTCTCAAACCGCCGCCAATGAATATGAATATGAATATTTTATATATATATATATGATGATGATGATGATGATGATGATGATGACAATCACTGTGACAAGATGGACAATCAGGAAGAATTATGAGGACGAGAGAGATAGAAAAAGATTGTAAGGATGTTTCGCATGTAGAAATGCTCAAGTGGACGACATGGACGACATGGTAGAGGTAAAAATGTTCCGTCCGGCAAGGACGGAAATTGTCTATGTCTGTATCCACATGCCATTTTACATTGTCTATCTCTATATGTATCCGTCAGTATGTATTTCAGTATGCCGACGACCCCAATCCCAATAAATGTTTGGCAGCAGAGACTTTTGGAATTTTGATATTGGAGAGACAGAGAGAGAGAGAATGGAATGGAATGGAATGGAATGGAATGGAATGGAGAATCTGTACAAGTTAGAAGTTCAATCTCGGTTGGATCATTTAAAATTCCCCAGGGACACAATTTATTCAAGTGGACCTCACCGCTTTCTGCCTCCATCCAAAGCCATATACCACCAAAACAGTCCTCTCTAATCAGACTATCCACCATCTCACTCTCTCCAGATACATTTACATATATACTGAATACTGAATACGGATAGAAAACCCGAAACTCCATTTCATACGCCATTTCAATTTAGTCATTAGTCTCGTCAATGCTTTCACAGTCGCTCTTTCTCAAATGAAAATGTGAGTTTACATACACATGAATACATGAACATGACGAGGACGACTCGACGATGGAATCCATAGTAAGTACATAATATAATATATTTAGTACAAGAGACGTATGAAAATATAATTAGGATTGTAATGGATAATGGATGCACATGCGAGTATAGATATTCGTAGACGGTCATCGCCATCATATCGTACAATACGACGACGACCACAATGCAGATTTTGAAATGAAATTCCAGACACATAAAATGTGGAATGGTCAGCGAGAAACTCAGAGATGAATGCAATTCCGGGTCTCTTTGGTCATTTCTAGAGCTAAATGCCAGCGTTGACTTGACAGAGCCAGGGAATCATTTCATAATGGGGCTACCCTTTGACATCCATATGAATACAAATTACAATCATGATTACGATTACGATTACGATTACAAATTCAAAGTCGAGTCGAATGCAATGCATATTCATTTTCATACTGATATTACTGGACTTTGGGCAGGATTTCCATCATCCTTTGTCGTCCTCATCTATTCGTAGATATATACGTAAAACTACGCTTACATTTCGAATGAGCACATTTAATTTACATTTTTCCTTCTCTTTCATGCCATTTCCTTCCCATCCTAAATACCAAAACCCCTAATAAAATGAATAGTTTTCATCGATTTTCGATTTTTGATTTTTTTTTAATTTTGTCTGTATTTCCTCATTGATTTTAATATCAAACCCTTTAAAACTTGATGCTATAATATCGTATAGAAAAATCACAAGATGTTTTCATCATATTGAAGGGAAAACCTGTTTGAAATTTGAAAAGTACAGAAATGGGACTGCAATTATGATAATGTGTACATTTAAATGATTCATGGGGAAATTCTATAATTAGTATGCACATTTTAATTGCCGCTCCGTACGGATAAAATTAGAATTAAGAAGGAATTGAAGATCGTGGTCAGAATTAATGAAATTTAAACGACTCCCAAACTCCCATATTTCCCTCGTTTCTATGTATGTATAACCCGTTTTTGTAAAATGTGTACATACATACACGACGCTGAAGGTCTTGAGCATACGTAAAAGAGAGAGAGAAAGAGAGAGAAAGAGCGAGCGAGAGAGAATTGAATCGTACAGTAAATCTCTGGTTGCGTTTGGATTTCGCTATATTGTGGACGTGCTCGAAACGACAAGTGCACAACGCGAACGCAACACAACCAAGGAAGAGAGAAAGGGAAAGAAAAACAACACGAGTCCGTTACAGTGCAGCTCTGTTGTTGTTGTTGTTGTTGTGTAGTCGTACGTTTCGGTCTATTAGTTCTACACTTCTACACACACCCCAGACGACGAGGCACTACTACTACTCACTGCTCACTATTTACTATTCACTACGTATTCACTACGGAAACCAAGAACGTAGGTTGAGTTGGTTTTGCAGTGTGTTCTACACGGGAAATATAAGTATATATATAAATGTTGTTTGAAATATTGACGTAAATCGCCATGTCCATGCATTGCATGATTTGTCACCACTATTTTCCCAATTTGACGCTTATCTCGTCAACTGGGGCTGTCGTAAGAGAAGCAAAAAACAAGTATTATGAAAAGTCACAATGGTTTTCTCTATATACATATTTATTTCGCTCTCTTTCTCAGTTCTCAGTTCTCAGCTCTCAGCTCTCAATAGCTATAGCTTTAGCTTGAGCATGTAGCAATAGCACACAATATCTAAACTCGTATGTGAGTTTGTGTAGCATCGTAAGTTGGGGGGTATAAATCTTTGATGTAAATCCAGATTTTCGTCCCATAGACAGACGCCACGCCGGTCGGTCAACTCTATAATGTAACAGTATTTCAATATTTTATCAAGCTCGTTCTCTTCTCTTGTGTAACTTGTACATTATGGAGCTGGAGACTCGGAGAGACCGCATCAAAAATGTCATGGCAATGTTATTTAGCTGTAGTTGGACGACTGAGGACTGTGGAGATTAGTACATTTTTGCAGAACGTGTAGGGAAAGTACAGAATTCTCTTGCTCTCTCTCTCTCTCTCGCGTTCATTTGCATGAGGACTGTCACTCGTAAATTCTGAATTCCACAGCAGTTGAATAAATAGCTGCGGAAATATATGGAGAAAAATCACGCCTCCGTTTTTCTCAATGTTCTTTCCCGCTCTCCACGTCCGTGCGTGTGTGTACACAACTTTATATAATATATTTTTTATACATATGTAATTTGTTTTTCTCCTCTTTTATCCTTCGTTTACATCAAGGGCCAGTTTCATTAGCTTGTTGTTTTTTCCTTCTTTCCATCCCCCATTAAGAGTTTAGGAGTTTTTTTGGGTGGAAACGAACAAAGTCCTTTTTTTAGTTTTATAGTAAAATTTTATAGTTATTACAAAATAATGGTCTAGAAAATTGATTCAAATTCATTTCTCCGTCTCTTGTCGTAAACAGTGTATACGTACAGGTAGGAAAACAAAAGGGAAATTTAAAAGGCTCAAATTAGTCACAATTCTGTACAAACAATTGGAAAAGTATTCAAAGGAATACATACACGAAAAATATATCTACTGATACAGAATTTGGGACTGTTATAATCATACGTAGGTATATAATTGCAGTACGTCTGTCCTTTTCCCCTCATCTCCTCCTTCTCATTTCATTTCAATGCCAATACTAAAAATGAGTAGCAGTAGCAGTATAGTGTAGAGTTCATTAGACGAACGTGACCTCAAAGACAGAGAGTTGACAGGGAAAACGCGTAATGTCCAACATAAACTCTGTCTGTGTCTATGTGTATTTGTGTTATGAGTGAGCTGATTGTTTCGCCAGTTTACCCGCTCACAATTGCGAGAAAGGGTAAATATACAGATATAAAAGGAATTAAATATAGAGAGAATGAGATGAGGAAAAAAAAACTTTTCCTTTTTTTCTCCCCTTTATGCTCATACTCCTTTTCAGTTCCACCATAATAATACTAAATGTAATGGATAATGGGGAAATGAGAACTCATGACAAGAACGATCTGGGATAATGAGGAATTTTTTGTCCGAGAGAAAAGTACACACACACACACACACAAACGTATAGACATTTTTTGGATGTATGTACAGCCGGATAGCATGGTGGTTTAGGACTGAGGACACAAAACTCCACTTCGGATGTAATTAAGCGTCGTAAGGTTTTTTTACGATGGATTTCCATGTGCACGGACTATTTTCTGTATAGTGCTCGTACAAATGAAACTAAAAAAAAAAGTCATCTACCGTTTCAGTGTGTTGTGTTGTTGAGTATTACAAAGACGATATGAGTTGAGTTGAGTTGAGTTGGAACAGTCAAAGTCAAGTTAAAAGTCAAGTGGAGTGGAGTCGTTTTTTACTGGTGAGTTGGAGACGGAGACAGAGACAGAGAGACAGCCGGATGCAGACGTACAGATACAGATACAGATATATAGGAGAAACCAAGTTCATAAGCAAAACTCTAGTGTAATATTGTCAAAGCTGAAATGACTCGGAGATGCAACAATTGGACTTGTACGGTGACTACACACACACACACACACACAGAGACACACTCAGAAGTTTACCCAAAAAGTTTCACATCCTCGCCAACAAGTCAAGTCAAGTACAGATATAATATGATCAGAACAAACGCGAACGCATGGTGAGGTTTGGGTAAAAAATTGTATATTTATTTTGTATATTAGAGATCTTCTGGCCGTAACATCTTTGGCGCTACCCGTCGACTCAACAGCATGAAAATGAAAATGAAAATGAAAATAAGAACAAGTAAAGTTGGAGGAGAAGTATAAAAAAGGAGGGAAAAGGACTGTACATATGAGTAAAGTAAGTAAGTACTCGTATATGTCGAGAAGAGAGGTGTAAACGAAAGTGTATCTGTCTCTGTCTGTGTCTCTGCATTACATAAGATATGGTATGTTGGAGTTTGGAGTTTGGGAGAGGTATGGCATTGTGGATTGTATAGAATGAAATTTAATAGGAATTTCGTGACTCTTCGTCTCTCTCCCTTGCTCAATTCCAATTTGTCAAAAAAAGGAGCAGTTGTGTCAAATTACCGTGGACGTTTGTGAGCCACTTTACTCCTAATGAATGGTCTACCAAACCGAAATGAGCAAACGAAGACCCAAAGGTCTCATCATTTTTATCGGTTCTCCTACTTCTTCTTTTTCTTCTTCTTCTACTTCTTCTCCTGTTTTTTTATTTCGTCTTTGACTATATTTCTCTTCTTCCTTTTTCTCATTTTCCCCCGTCCATTTGTATTTTTTTTGTATGTACATATGTACAAGCACAGGGATATTCTGATTCTGATTCCGAATCGAAAATTTGTACTGGCGCTTTGAGAATTCTTTCCCAGTTGTTCCTAATTTCCTAAATACCAATTGAAAACCCAAGCTTGCATGTTCATGTACGAAACTTTGAGTGTGTGTTAAAATCAGTAAAAGTGTAAATGTACCTCAATACACAGCGTCTTCAAAAAAATACTCTAAAGATAAATAAATGTATACGAAGCAGAAAAATTGTAGGTGTTTTTCTAACACAATTCAACCGCCACCGAGCACGCTACACCAATCACACCATGGCAAGAGTCCTAATATGTGTATGTGTATGTACTAAAAAAAAGTGAATGTTAATGCTAACTAGTGACATGAGAATTTTTTTATTTGTTAAGTATATATTCTGCTACCCTTTTCACTACACTTGTATATATACTTCACGTTTTTTTTAATGTTGACCATTTATTCCTTTGGACTCATTAGAAACAGTCATAATAAATATTTTCACATTTGATCACATCACATCACATGTGGTGCTCATTTGTATGTGTGTAATATTTTGTATGGAGTGCAATTGCAATTGTTCATGTTTCAAGTTCAAGTTGAATACTCAACCTGTTTCTTATACCATTTCCAATTCTTTTCCATGCCAAACAAAACAAAATAAAATAAAATAAATAAACTGGAGCTGAAGGGAAGGCAGCAGGTTTTTTTTTTTGTTTTTTTTGTTTTGGCTAATGACAGACGAACGTGGCAGACTCTCAGAGTATCTGTACTCTCGTCAGCCTTTGGCTTTCACAGTTGCCGATGATCCAACTGTGAACAGTGATGTGAGCCGACATTGTCAGTGATGTTGTTACCAGTCTCAGTGTCCACTGTTGACTGTATCTGTACTTCATTTCCTCTCTCTCTCTTTTGCTTGTATTTAATTTCAAAGTTCTTGTCCAATTACTCACAGTAATTAATTCAAAAGTCACTTATCGCATTACACTCACGATTACGAGCACAAAATGAAAGTGATGCAAAGTCCATTTTCATTTGACCATTTCACATTCAACATTTTAAATGCATTGCATAAATTAAATAATTTATCCCATCCTTTGTATTTACATGACGACGATTTCTCATCCCCATCGTTCTCATTTCCATTCCATTTTGATTTTGCTCAACTTGTGTGCAACTCGTCCGATTATCCATCTTGTTTTTTTTAAACGTTCTCTTCCAAAAGCTACAGTTAAAAGCTTGAAAGTTGGATTTGGATTTGGATTTGGATATATCGTACACACACACATGGCCGAAGAATAAGTCAAAGTTCAAACTGAGTGGATGTGAATTGTAAATTGAGTTGAAGGAATTGAACATGGTCCTTTCCTCTCCTTTTTCCTTGCCTTTCGAATCTCCCTTGTTGGACGTACTCTGGGAAGAAGTTGTTACAAGTTTGAGTTTGTTGAATTGAGTTGAGTTGAAGTCCCGATCAAATTAAATAAACGACAACCATAAGAATTGAGCTAAATAGAGCAGAAGTCATTCCCGATTATGGATTCTTTACATTTTCTCTAATCCCACAAGGAGGAGGAAAGGAAAGTGATGGCTTCGTCTGTTCGTCTATTCCTCTATTCTATTTGTCTGTACGTACTAGTCTGTAGTCAATGTACGACACGACAGACATGAGACATGGACATTTTCATCTACTTTCTAGTTTCTCTAGTTTATACGTGATTACCCATAATGGGGGACTTTGTAGAATAAAAATGGAGTGTATTTATGTTAAGTATCGAACAGCTCAGAGTCGGAATCAGAATCCGAGCTGGAGCTGGAGCATTACCCACATTTCTCCATTTCTATTGTATTTTATTTTGTCATACACATAGATTTCGCTTGTCGAGTGTGTATATTTTTTTTATTATATTATATTTTGTGTAATATTCGGATTCTCGCAGATTCTAAATCCGAAATGGGATATCATATTGAGATTACAGTTACAGAAGCTCAGGAGATTTTAATGGGCTTTCAAAATCCTTTATTGTACTATGTTGCGACTACAAAAAAAAAATATATATATATATAAGATACGATATATATTCAACATTGCATTGCACTGCATGGAATGGCATGGCATCCCTTCTGTACAGATTTAAACTTACAAATCCAAAATCCAAAACCCGAAAACCGGAATCCGGAATTGCACATTGAAATATCTGCAGTCGTGTTGAAGACAGTAAGAGAATTTTCCACCCACATCAAATCAGCTTCTCACTGTAAAGTATCAGTATATCAAGATATCCACAATGTTTTCTCTAGCTTACTCACTCACTCACTCTCCTTCGCAATTTCTTCTCTCTCTCTCTCTCTCCCTCTCTCTTTCTCATGAGTCTGAGTCGATATATCCAAGATTGATGCGTAGCTCAGATATTGAGTTTTTTTTACTCCAGCTCCACAGCTTCAGAGCTACAGAAGTACAGAGAAAAACGCCACAGCATTTTCCGTGCCTCATTGCACTTGCACGGCTCGGTTCCTTTTCTTCCCAGACGCCCATGTCAATCTGACTTGAGACTCTCTCTCTCTCTCTCTCTCTCTCTCTCTCTCATTCAACTCACTCTCTACACACACACACACACACTTCCTTATTTTGTACATACTCACAATTTTTTCCTCAGCTCTTTCTCTCTTTCTCTTTCTCGTTCTGTATCTCTCCATACAAATCAAAAGCTTCTCGTTCTCGTGAATGCTCGACCTGTCTGCCTCACCATGCTCAAGCCATATAGTCAGTCATATATATCATATATGTATAGACTCGAAATGCATTTCAGTTATCCACTCTCCTCATCTCATCTCATCTCCAGCCAAACCATATACCAAAACCAAACCATCGGAGCTAAATATGGAAGTTGGAGAGCCATCAGAAGCAGAGCTCTAATCTATTGCTTATACTCTCACACTCTTCCTTCGGATTTATTTTATTTTCCCGACTGTGTGTCTGTATATAGGGAAGTCGTAAAGATTTGACTGTGTATGCTGTATCCACATACACAAATACACACACAAACAGAAACAGAAACAGGGAAGAAGATGTGAATCAAGTACAAAGTACAAAGTAACCAAATCTTGAACAAATTTATCACTTGTTTAAAAACACGTTTGGATTCTGATATTCCCCCCCAAAAAATGATGATGGTTCTTTACAAAAAAAAATAGGAGGAGGACCACTGAAGACTGCAGCGCTCCTTTTATTTGCATTTACCTGAAAAAAATGCAGATATACAGAAAGAGGAAAAGCGAGCATCTTTTCTTTTCTTTTTCATTTCATCTTTTTTTTTGTATTGCAGACTGCGTGGCGTTCACTTGGATTTTGGATTTGGGATCCTGGAGATTTTGAATCTGGATTTCTTGTTGGATTTCTTGGAAATTTGTAATTCAGTGCGGATCTTTATTTGAGTGGAAATAGAAATAGAAACAGACATAGAAATAGAAAAAAAAGAGATAGAAGAAACTCAACGGATTCCGTTTAAATGTTCCGAGGGGAAAGGAAGAAGAGGAAAAAAATAGAAGGAAGGAAGATGTAGAAGAAGAAGAAGAAGAAGAAGACGAAGTATAGGAAACGAGGGGAAAGAGAAAAATTGTCTGTAATGAAAAGAGTGAAGAGCTGGAGGGAAAAAAGAAGAGAGAGCACGTCGATTTATTCACAAATCCACACTATAGTTCTATCACATTCAGGACAGAGACAATGCTCACTTTTATCCTCATTTGATCCTCATCATTATTGCTCCTACGCATCACTCCATCCTTCCTCTATACCCGCCTTAATCTTCCTTCCCTTCCCCCCACACAAAAAACAAGTCCTAGACTCAATGAAAATGTATGGTAGATGAAACAACTTTGAACTCTCTCTCTCTCTCTTGTTTTTACTTTTCAAACTGTCTCAACTTTCTTTTTTCTCTCCCCTTTCCCCGATTTCTCAAACGACTGAAAGACTCTCCTCGGCTCTCGGTGTTTTATATTCATTTTAAATTGTACAAAGAAAAAACAATCAAATAAATATTCTCCTGTAAATGGTTAATGGTAAATAAAAATCAATGAAAACAACGTGCAACGTGCAACTTGCGCATATTTACTCAAACCCTTTAATTTAATCAGATTCAGATTACGACTTAAAGTCCCCAAATTTTCCCGAATTTGGGAATTCAATCCCAGTGGGAAAATACAGAGGAAATCACAAGGAAAAAAAAGTCATCTTTCACTTAACGTTTACAATCCTCTTGTGTAAACAAAAACTAAATCACCATTATAATGTGTATGTACATACGAAAAAAAGCTCATTCCTTTCCCAACGAGGAAGAAACACAGAACAAAACAAAACAGAATTAAATTGAGTGAAGCTTTGTCGTCGTGTTCGTCTTGTTGTTCTTTGGAGCCGTCCGCCTTGTTCGTTTTATTACAGGGATAAATGTTTGTGGATGATACTCTCGGCTTTTCTCTCTCTAAATTCTATAGTTACATACTCCCCACACACATCCAGATACGATATAAACACACGGTAGTTCATAGAAAACTTGACATTTATAGGTTGTCAAGCACATGTAGACAAATTTATAGTATATTTCTTTCACTTTGACACTCGACCCTCACCATACAAATACAAATGCAGTTCACCATCACCATTACACTATCAGTCTCATAGCTAATGTGTTGTGCTCGTTCTCATTGTGTACAAACACAAACCTACAAACTCCCAAACACCAACACCTGACATGACTTCACAGTGTAAAGTTTACACCCATAAATAGTGCTAAGCTTTACAAATATTGTGAGCTTCAGCTACTCCTGAATTTTCCCTGCGTTCACTCCATGTCTACGTCTAGTAGAGTGCAGTTAGAGCTCTCCTCATAACTTACTCACCGCCCACGTTCACTGCGAACTGAAAACACACAACACCGTAAACAAGGATGCGATGGCGATGAGAAGCTTTTCCTTCTCAGATTTTTTCATGTATATTGTAGATTGTAGACATTGGGTTTAGCTCAAGATGAAATCAGTTTCAAGTTTCCATAAGCAAAAAAAAAACTTTTCCCATTCCTCTTGTTCTTGTTTCTTGTTATACAATTTTGCCAACTCTTCACTCATTTCCCCTCACGCATTGTTGTTGTTGTTGTCCGCTAACAGCGAGGATATAATGTGCATAAACAAATATGGATTTTCATGGTATATTTTTCATGGTAAATATAGTTAACAGGTGGAATGGATTTGCCTACCTGTGAATAATCATTGGCCGATATTCATAATCCGTGTTCATGTAATGAAATGAATAAAGAATAAATGACTATGTAACGCGTGAGGGTAAAGGGTAAAGTGTGAATCGTAGAAGAGAACTTTCTCATGCATAACAACAGGCGCAGGAGCTGGAGGAGAAACATGAAGTGAAATAACAAGCTCGGAACTTGGACTAGGAATTCAAGAATTTAAGAATTCAAGGCATTTCTTCCTCTCTCTCTCTCTCTCTTTCTCTCTTGTTGTTCAAGAGAAGAGTGACAAAACTCTTGCACTCACACACAATGTGTTTCTGTTTCTATTATGGCAGCTGGATTATTATTATTCGACGAGAGAGAGAGAGAGAGATTTTCCTCTTGACTGAGTGTCCCAAGGAAAAAGAGATTCTCTCATTCATTCATACGGTGTATCTATAGTTGACAGCTGGAGTCTGCTACCCCGTCACTCCATGTTCCGACTACTTATGTATGTAACGTACACAAAATATGCATATACGAATAACAATAACCGAACATGTTCAGTCAAGTTGATGACAATTTTTAGTATCCATAGTGAGAGACCAGGGAACCAAGTGTTGACAGACAGGGTGTGTGTAGATTACACACACACACATAACCAAACCAATCCACATGAAAGAATTATAATACAATATATATCGTAGTATGTGAGAAATATATAATAAAAATCTGTACACAAGATATGACTGTGGCTGTAGACATGCACAGAGATTCAGAGATCAATAAGCTATAATCAACTGCCACAGTTTTTTCTACAGATATTATTTTCCCTAGATTCCACACTCTCAATTCCCTATTCAATAATTGGACAATAATAGCAAAGGTCCAGAATGTTAACCCACACTGTGCTCACTTTTTTTTTTTTTATAAGGGTCCACAAAAACTAAAAACAGTTGTTTCCGAGTCAATTCACAACAAACGACAAAATCCTTCAATGTTTGAGTTTCTCCTTTCCCTTCACACATTTTATTAGCAATGAAAAAATATGGAAGACTCAAACTACACAGCAGCCGTTACGATTTACAATGTGATACTCAATTTTTAATGGTCAAATCCTTTCTATGCGTACTGCACACGGCGTGCACATGTTTTATTATGGATATTTGCTTCAATTCTACAGATTTAGATAAATGTAGTTGCAACTTTTTTTCCATTTTCAGTGTTTTCATTCAGTTTGTAGAGCACAAGAGTAAATATCGAACAATTTGCAAATAAGCTTTAAATTATCTGTACACGATGGATTTTGTTTTACGATTTGACGATTTCCCTATATTTCACTCCCATTTGAGGCTTCAATTTCCCAATGTCAGGGAAAATTCCAGGATGATGAATGTAAAATGTATGTAAAATGGAGCATATGTGTAAACCTCACCAGGAAATCCAATAAAAAATTTCAATTTTAATCACACTTTCCTTTTCCTACTACTACTACTACTAACAATAAGGGGAAAGTTCCGAGTCCAGATTGGCCCTCAGCCCTTAATTTAAATTTATATGCACGGACGACATGACGATGGGGAAAAAAGAAAGAAAAAAAAAGGATTAGCGGTACTATACTTTTTCATTTCATTTCAATCCCATTTCAATTTGAATTTGTATTGAAATGAAAATGACAATTCAATGAGCTCTGAATAACCCAATTGAGCCGAGAAGCTCCACACACATACAAATACACACACACACACAGCAAGTAACACATTTGTATTAGCTGGAGGAGGAGGAGCAGCAGCAGGAGCCTCCAGAGCTCGAGTCTGTATCAATAGAGATAAGGCGTCAGGATGATGTCGATGTCGATGTGAATGTGTGTGTGTGGAGGAATAGCCCAAACGTCAAAAGCTCACCCAAAGAAAAGAATGGGAACGTCAAAACCGAAGCCTACCCTGCTTCTGTTCTCCTGTTCACACTTTCCCATTCTTTCTTTTCTACCCAAGTCGTTGTCATCGTTCACATATTATCATATTGCATTGCATTGAATTGAATTTGAATGGGTCTCCATTAACACAGCTTGCTTGTTGACAACCCGTTTTTCCTTCTCTTTTTTTTCTCCCAATCCAATCCAAATTTTCAACTCCACTGCTCCACAGAATGAAGAGTGAGAGAGAGAGGGAAAAAAAGAAGAAGGAAAAAACAGGAATTGATAATGCATTACATATGTGGCCGAGCAATTGTAAATCTGTAAATGGGGGAAAGGTTTGTCATTGTACGAATGGGCACTACATTCTACAATTCTACATAACATATATATATACTCCTCTAATATTCCACTTACACTACAGACTAAATGCACACAATTCCCAATTACATTACAATCCACGAGGTAGTTTTTAAGCTGCATTTAAATAGAGAATTAGATGGATGGATTGTTGGGCATTGGGCAGGGAGATTACAAGGCCAGGATAATGGTGTGCTGTAAATTAGGTGATGCATCCACCACTTATTGCCATGTACCAGCTTATCGCCCCGTCTCCATACACTCACACTCACTCACTCACACACATACACACACACGATTCAACAGCAGTGGGTATATGGAGGGCCAATAAAAAATAAATAACCATATGCACACTCACACACTCACACCAATTGCGTCAGCAACAGAAGGGAAATCTGGTGAAACCTAGATCAAGATCTAGACATGTTTTGCTCCTATCAATAAAATGAGGTGTTTGATGTTTGTAAGGTGTGTTTGTATGTGTGTGTCTGTGGTAAGCCCACCATTGTTATTAACTAGTACCCGTCCTTCTCTACATTTGGTTGAAATTCGAATTTGAAATCGAAATCGAATACGAATATGTACTAATTCAAATTCAAGCTCATGGAAAGGAGACTGAAGAGAAATGAGTCAAGTTAAATTATTCCACTGAACATGGAAACTTGGAGCAACGAAGAGCAAAAGAAGAAGGAAAAGCAGAAGCTTTTTACTTGCACAATCTAGATTTTAGATTGTCGTCGTTGTCGTCAACATCCTTGTTGTTTCTTTTGTAGTGTAAACTGGATTTCTTTTTCTACAGATAATCCTAATGGTAATGGCAGTAATAGTAATAGTTTTTTTTTCAACGACCACCCGATAATATCGGTGTAATGCCTAATGGATAATGGCTGATATGTCCATGTGTGTACGAGCCTGTTTATTTGTATATGTAGTATGTTTATACGTATACGTATATTTGTATTTGTGTGTGACCCTTTCAATTCTCATCAGTCATTTTTTATCTAATAGTCAAAAGGAAAGAAACCGCCTCCTTCCAACGACTTCCAGTCCACACCGTAAACTCTTCTCACAATGGGAAAATGGTGAATCTATTTGTTGGCCTGTCTGTATATTATAGTTTGATGTATGTAGTTTGGTAGCTTTTGTCTATGTCTTTGTGTGTGTGAGGGCGATTGGGATGTGATGTCGAAAAAATAGAGCAAACTAATTGGTTATAAAGGGGAAACTCAGTGGCTTGGACGCAATGTGATAACGTGAAACAATACTGACTTACATTCTTATTGTTAGACGTCTATATTTTTGTGTGTACTCTCTTTGTACAGTAAAATAAAAGAGAAGAGAAAAAAACGTAGCCACTAAATTACTGCCTTGAAAAACCCTCAGAACACACCAACCAACCAACCACCAGTTAAAGCTAAAGCACAGAAAGACCAAAACGAAGAGGAAAGGAAGACGGGTAAATTCATTTTGGATTAGTCCTAGTCTCTCTCTCTCTTTCTTTCTCTCTCTCTCTCTCGTATACGTAGAAATTAGATTTGCTGCGGTGAGAAAACTGACGTCTGATACTTTCGGCTTTCGTTTTGGGCTTTTCGGCTCCCGTTGTCGGTTGATTTTCCTTCTTTTTTCCCCTACCGTATCTATTCTATACGCTACTCTAAACCAACTCTCTCAACTCCTTTTCTTTGCTTGGCCATGTATGAAACCCGTGAAACTAAGTCAAATCAACGGAGCACGGAACACAAAGTATCCACATTTGAAGAGTGCAGTTTTTATGCTGCTACTTGGAGCTATAAATGGTGTGTCGGTCGCGGTACATACTAAATAGTACACGATACACATGTGGACGGCGAGGGCTGTCTCAAGATGAAGATTGGGCTGTGAGCTTTCAGTTTTTCATCTCTCTCTCTCACTCTTTCTCTCTCACTCTTCCTCCGTTTTAGTTTGCTTTTTGTATGTGTGCGAGCGAGGTTGGCCGTTCCTATTCCACATCCAAAGAGCAATTCTTTATGTTCACAAGAAAGCGGAGCACAATAGAATAATGGGCTGTTGGTGTGTGTGGACACAAGGATGGAAATTGATTTTAAAGGAGACGACAGGAGATAAGCCAAACCAAACTAGTGAACGACCGACCAACCGACCGTCCGACCAGAGAAACTCAAGATTTCCACAATGTCTTCGCCTGAGTACCTCTCAACTCATCTCTGGACTTTTCTCTTCCTCTCTCTCTCTCTCACTCTGACTCTGTAAATGTGTGAGGATGAGGAAGGGCTGGCAACTCGAAACTCAAAAGAGACAGACCAAGTCATCCGTCATTGAGGAATATGACAGGTATTCTCCAAATGACTTCCCTACTTCTACTTCCATCCCAATATACACTCTGTCTTCTTCACTCTCTCTCTCTTTCTCTCTCTCTCTACTTCTCTCTCATCCTTGACATTCGGTCGAGCGGTCGCCTGCCTTCTCTCTCTCTCTCTTCATTGACGAGCATAATAGAAAAAAAATAGAAAATAGAAATGTCATGTGGACCAAACCAAACCAAGAAAAGCAAAGCACAGGCTCAAATTGTTCTGTTGATCTTTCTCTAATCGGAAATACAACTACAAATATCATAAAAAAATCCCTTCTCCACAAAACTAATTGTAGTTGTTTTTTCATTATTATATTTTTATCTATGAGATTTGCGGAGGGATGCCATTAAAAAATTAGCACCTACCCCCCATTTCAATTTGTTCAAAGAAGTCAAACAGTAGCCGAGGATTCTTTCTTACTTATATCAAAATCCTCCAGAGTCTTAAGAAAATAAATTGAACACAATTCTCGACCGTAAATCATTTTCTATTAGTCCGTTGTTGTCCGGTGTCCGTAGTCGGTCGTGAACTATCAAGTGTGAAGTGTGTGGGGTTTGAGTCTGAACTTGTAAGTTGGTTGTACTTAGTTGTACTTGTACTTCCAAAAAAAAAACCGAGAAGCTCCTGAATTTCGTCGCTTAATGTTTTTCAAATTTGTAGGTTGTAGGTTGTAAGGTTGCAGTGCGGCAGAGTTGGACTGCAGAAATTGAGGGCTGTACACAAGGGAAATGACTGTACTTTATGAACAAACATGGAGAGACATGTGAGAAATATCTGGGGCTAGAGCAATTGTGGTGGGTTTTATCTTTATCTGGACGTGGATGTGGATGTGAATGTGGGGAAGGTATCGATTAAATTGGATCTTGACCTGGACGACTTCAAACAAAACGAAACGAAACGATACTCGATAGAGGAGAAACTGGAAACTATAGTATAGAGAATTCGGGAAGATGTTGGAGTTGGAGTTGGAACATTCCATCTGTCTCACTCAAACTCACACGTCTAGTTGATGTCCGTAGAGAGAATCGAGTGGGGTCGGACGGGAACTGAGGCCTGTATGTATGTATGTATGTATGTATGTTCATACTATGTACATCTCCAAGTATGTATACATATGCAGTAGATGAAGCAGGCTTAATAGGCGGGTATATAGTGTATAGTTTGCTCCAATGTAATGTATGGGTTTGGCAGGGTACACGTGACGATGAAGAAGCATCCAAAGTAGTGAGTTTGCCTGCACGACTGTCTGTCATTGTCTTGGTTCAGCCGCAAAAAGACTTGAACAATTTCTTCTTTCCTCCTTCTTCTCTTTCCCTTCTTTCGTCTTGTTCTCGTTCTTGTGAATTCCTTCAAAATATGTACGCCAACACAAACTGCATTACATTACTCGGCTCCAAACCCGAGTTGCTGGGTAGCCCACATGGAAAACCGAAACGAAAACGAAAAGGAGTCTCAAGAGCACATTTTCCCTCACTTTTTTCCATACTATACTATGTAAGTACTTGTATTTCTTCATCTTGCTCCATCTCCATTTCTCTCTCTCTTTCTCTCTCTCTCTCTGTCTATCTGGAGCTGAATTGAGGGAAATTGGTGAGTCACAAGTGAAGAGGTCTCCTTCTCCTTCACCTTGTCTGTTCTTCGTAAACACCTCAAATCAATCAGCTGTAAGTCGCTCGCAGACTCACATACAAATAAACACACACACAAATAGACAAATACAGCCGCCAGAAACGGGCAAAAAAAAAAAAAACGGGGAAACCAAAGGCAAGTGAGAAATCTTTTAAATCACACATGGTGAGACAAACACATGGGACTTCTGCCTCTGACAGGAAAATTTTCAAGGGGTTATTTTTTTTCCCCCACCGCCAACTCTAACAACAAAACCCAAAGCAAAACCATTCGATCCTATTAACTAAATGAAATTTACAAATTTGTTTCCCTCCCAATACACAATACAATACACAATCTCCCATTGCCATGATCACTCGTATCAATCAAATTTGTATTCTTCTTCTTCTTCTTCTTCTTCTTCTTCTGCTCTATTTTGTCTGCAAGAAAACATTTCTATTTTTTTTTGAAAATTGAAATTTCCTTCAGATCTTTCACTCATCCTCATCCTGATTTTGATCCCCAACGCATTTGATTATTAGGCAACTCAAGTGTACAAAATCCGCATTTGTTTCCTTCAACATCATTTCCCATAGCTGTTTCATTGTAAATTGTAATAGATTTTTGTATGTGTTCATTTGACGTGTGCCACCGGATAGAGTAATGTTTTACGTACAACGTACACTGTAAAATGTATAAAATGAAGGGAGTTGAATATGTCCGATTGGGATTTCACACCAGACGACCAATGACCAATGACCATTTGAGGGAAGGAGACTGACCACAAAGGAGATTCAGATCCAGATCCAAATGAATATGTTCTTGAGTCATCAAAGAGAGGGGGACCAGAGATCATGATTTTAATGTAATGTAATTGTAATTGCCGTGTTTACGGGTTTTGGTTTTCCAAATTGCTTAGATGAGTATACAGACGACAGAGTGAAGGGAAAAGTCATCATGTTTGAGAGCTACATAATTTGAAAGAGACTACTTTAATAATAGTGGGGACTCATCGTAAACCATTCCGAGAGAAGACTCGAATTTACACACACACATTCTCTCTCTCTTGCTTTACGCTTTTACCTATCTGTATTTTGGGAAGGATTGTTGGGGAAAGTGGAAAGAAAGAGAGTCGAGTGTTGTAGGGATCTAGCTTCGAGGAAAAACTTGCACGATTTCCCATGTTCGGCAATCTTCTCTTGTGACTGATGTGGCTTTTGAGACACTTATGTGATCGAAATATTTGTGGTTCGATTAAAATTTCAAGAGCTCTCGTACTCAGTGAGAGAGGAAGAGAAGAAGAGAGAGAGAGAAAGAGAGAGAGAGTGGAACATGCAAAAGAATCTCATTACATAGCTTGCCTTTAGTTTACGAGTGAGTTTCCGCTCCTCTCCTCTCAGTCTCTTGACAATAAAGTGCCCGGACTGATCGTATGTCGACTCATCTGATATTTTCTCTTGTGTATACCAAAAGACACACATCCACACACACACAGATCCACACAATCTAGCTCACGTACAGTCCTCTCCTTTGTATGTGTATGCCTACATACGTATGTGAATGTACACTTGACTTTTTGAATTTGGTCCTTTGGTTGGTTGTGAATTTGGATTCTGGATTTTCTAATGTATACACTCGCTCTCACAAGTCTCACATCACATGTACGAGCGAAATCTACAGTAGTCAACTTTACAACAAACATTCTGCTCGAGCTACGTGCCCTCGTCAATTATTGTGAACTAAATCGTTCATCCGCATCGCTGATTTTCAGTTTCTATCCAGCCACTGTACTGCTGCTACTACTACTGCTACTGCTGGATCTGCCTACGTAATCGAATACCAACGTCCAACACACTTTTTACTTCCGTCTCGCATAGTTCACTTCAAAGGGTAACAAATGTAATTTTCACTTTATTTCCTACAGTATTTTCTACTCTCCTCCTCCCATTCTCCATTCTCTAAATACCGTGTACGTTCGCATTACTTTTCTCCCAAATCCCCATAAAATTCATACCGTCTCCAAGTTAAATATCATCGCAAAAAAAAACCAGACGACTTACAACTTGATTCTCTCATTTTGACTTTTGACTTTGAAAACAATGAAAATCCCCATAGACTTTTATTTCAAAGGAACATACATAAAAACGAAAGCGCACAAGAAAAGGTCAAAGTCTGAATTCCAAATTCCGAATTCTGTCCCTTCCACTGAACAACACAGTTTGGGAATTTTGTGTGTGTGTACATAGTTGTGTCTGTTATATGTACATGTGTGTGTGTGTACATGTATGTACACAGAGTCATATTGTTTTCATGGTCAATCAACTTAATTCATCTCGGGCTCAATGCTAAAAATCAACAAAAGAATGTGCAATCACAATGTTGAATGTGTAGGGGAATGGGCAATGTTTATTTTGTAATTTGGAACCATTTTCTGCTTGATTTGTCTGGAAAGTCTGGAGTGCTCACGAGAAATGTGTGTGTGTGTGTGTGTTTGTGTGTGTGTGGAGTAATTTGGACATTCTTGGACTATGAGAATTATATGAACCAAACTCATTATATTTGAAGGGACGTGTGCACTGTGCACTCGATGAAGAACCGCATGAACTGCTGTCCTTACAACAAGGAACACAAGAATACACAGACCCCATGTGAAGTAAAAAGGAAAGTACATAAAGAAATATTTTTCGGACAGAGCATACAGACAAGCAGAGATTTCCCATTTTCCATGAGAGCTTATTAAACAGATATTTTGTCTATTTGTTTACATCAAGTTGAAAAAGGAAACTCATCATTTTTCATCATTTCCCTGTCCCATACTAATAATATGACTCACTAAATAATTGCCAAGCGAACCATATTGTTATGAGAACTTACGCACAGTTGTTTGATGTGTGGAATATTTTCATGTAAACAATTAGAAACTCCTTTTAATTACTCTTGTTTCAAATTCCAAGAAGATCGTTGAATTTTGTATATGTGAATGAATATCTGTAAATTTGAAATTCAGCAGATTTTCGGATTGGGATTGAGTATTTGTTTCTGTGTGGGTGTCTGTATTCGGTATATATATATATATGTATGTGTGTGTATGGGGAAAGGACAGAGGAAGGAGACCACAGATACATTCATTGGAATTTCCCACATGGTAGCATATAGTTAGTAGAGTTCCACATTTCATTCATGTTTGTTTTTCATTAGACTGTTCAAGTACCCACACTAAACACTAAACTCTCAACAAACTCATTGATAAGCTTATTCGAGAAATCCGAGGTCTGAGTCTGAACTGATCGTGAGCAAACTACTACACATCCACATACACAGTACACACACACACACACACACGCGTTCACAGTTTATTTTCGAATAAAACGAAAATTTATGGAGTGTTTAAATAGCAAAAAGTCATAACACATGGCCACATGAGCAATTATTTCATGGGATGAATTCTCTCTCTCTCCTTCTCTTCCTCCTCTGTTTGTTTCATTCATTTGACTCGGAATGGTTTTTAAACCATTCCGACTATTTTTACTTTTACATTCTCATAATGTGTAAGATACCTAAGTATATTTTATGTATATGCGCTCACGTTTTGTCCCTGTTCCTGTTTTCAATTCTCTCGTGTTTTATTACGATTGTATAACTAAAGAAGTGCACGTTTTGGTTTAACGGCTTTATTATTACTAATTCGATATCAGTTGCATATCGTAAAAAATAACGTGAAGAATATGAATGACAAGGGCACCTATAAAATTCACATTGATTAAATATTAAATACAGATTACGTTAGGTAATTAATTAATTTTAATGTGTGGTGTGCAGTTGCAACGAAGTTAAGCGCACTATAAAAGATGTGCATTCAGTTTTCATGTATGTGTGTATGTATTTTTACAACTCAATAAATAATATCGTCCTATGGCATTGCCATCGGTAGGAAACATAACATAAGCCGTGATTATCCGTACAGATTGAACTCAACTTGAGACATTTCACACACAAACCCTGTGTGTGTATTTTTAGTCTACTGGTTGTGTACGATACATAAAAAAATATGTTTTAAACTGATCTTTTTTATAGACTGGCAATCGACTGGGCACTCGATGTGTGAACAAGACAAGCCAATTGCAGTCAAAGTCATTTCCAGTGCAATTTCTTAACGTCACGAAAACTTATTTATACTCAACAACGTCCAATCAAAACTATCGTATTGAACGTGAAATAAAAAAAAACCTTTTTCATCTCTCTCTCTCTCTTTGTTTCTTCCTCTCTTTGGAAACTCTGGGTCAAACTCAAACTCAAACTCAAGCTCAAATTGGAATTGAAAATCAAACGGGCACTCATAAAGTCAAACAATATGTATTCGTTACTTTTTCTACCATAATAATTTCCGACAGAGTATAAAGAAAATAAACGGCACTGCAGAGTACAGACTGCAGACGAGACAAACACAAGAGAAAAGGAGAAGAAGAGAGAGAGATCTCGGATTGAGTGGTGTGTACTGTGTATCTGCAGTCTGTACTGGGGAGTCTCTAACAGAGATAGAACTCACGTTTTCACGATTTTCCAAGTGCTTCATCAGCACCTTTTTCTCATATATATATTTATATGTAGACGCTCGACCACTATCAAAGCCCTCAATCTATCCATGACACACACGATTATCCAACTTTAATGCTTCTTGAATATCCTTAAACAGTTTTTTTTCGTCTTCTTCTTCTTCTTTTTTATCTTCCCATTTTTTTCATTCCTTATATATTTGAAAGGCTGAGAGACGGAGGTGTAAATAGGAAATCGTTGCATAGCTCCACTTGTATCTGTTCTCGTACTCGTACTTGTTATTGTAAATTGTACACCTTTTTTAACATAATACAGTCAGTATCAATATAAATCTTGAAGCATTTCCCACCTCCCCCCTTTTTTTACGTACAGATATAAAAAGAGAAGCCAATTTTTTTCCCGTCTTTCTTCTTTTTCTTATTTTCTTGGTTTATGGTCCAACTTGGAACTCCTATAACTGTTCCTTCCTTCGACAGAGTACAAAAATAACAGAAATGACTGTATACAATGAGGATATTTTCTGTATAAAAGACTTTCGGAATGGAATTCGTGTTGGTGAATTTGAATTTTGGATTTATAATAGGAAAAACGAGGAATGTGGAGGATGACATTGAGATTTACAACTGGTCGTGATTTCTTGAGAAACAAATGAGTTTTCTACACACATACATACACACACACATCACACCTCATGCTGTAATATTTTGTGCACTTCTTATTTCTTTTCTTTCTCTCTTTGTCTAACTGCTCTTTGGGATTGGGAGGGAAAAGGGAAAAAAAGTTCCATGTCAATCTCCGATCTGAATGAATGTAAGTGTGTGAGTAAGTGAGTGAGTGAGTGTGTAGTCATTTACAATAAATAATAAATTGTTTAGCATATTTTATTGCTCGTCATATCCAAAGCCACAACTGGCCTCAAGTCCTCACCAAAGAGTAAAATATAAAATCTCAAAAAGTCGGCCCATTAGAAATATTTGAGGATTTCAAGTGTATACGGAGTGTCGTGTAATAAACTGTTTAATCTTGAACATGTGTAAATGTTATGTCCTCGCTACTTTACGTTGTATGATAAATGTAATTTGTAGTTGACTCACATACACGACCAGAGAGAGAGAGAGAGAGAGACGAGATAGCTAATCAAGCCTGAAAGACTCACCACACTTTTTGAGCCATGGATTTATTTATTTACAATCTACCATACAATGAACAATCTACAGAGTCGACATTTGTGGTACAGCCGGAGAATTTTAGGAGGGCTAATGGGCGAAATTCAACCCCTTAATTAAAAATTCTGTTGTCTCATGTACTCTCGACTAATGTCTAATGGGGAAAATGTTAAATGGAAAATGCAGGATGAGAGGAAAAGAGGGAAGTATCAAACGTAAAATATACGACATACGGCATAAGCCACCACTCATCTTCCTCTTTTTCTCTCTCTCCTGTCTCTGTTCCGTTTTGTTGTTTTCCCCACTCTCCACAGGCACGAGCATGAAGAGGGAAGAGCACTATCACTCTGTGGAGGGATAGTGCTCTAAAACAATAATGACTTGGAAATGTGTCTATAATCATTCCCGTCACAATCTCAATAAGTTGCTCTGGATGCGTGATGCGTATTCCAAATTCACAAATTCCAGTTCCTCCTCAAATGCTCAAATGTTCAACGGGGAGAAATTCTGATGGCGTAACGGAGATTGTGACGTTTTCTGACTAAACTAAAAGAGAGAGAGAGAGAGGAAGCTGGAAATTCGTGTGGTTTCTACAGGGAAGAAGAGACGAGTGAGATGGAATCTGGATGTGGATTGTGGATTGTGGATACACAAGGGTGAAAACTCAAGTACCATAACTCAGGCCTACATTAAATAAATGTAAAATTAGATTATCTAAATATCCATCATTATCATTATAAAATGTGTCTTATAGACAGACAGAGACTTCCAACTTCCAACACACACACACACACAGGAAGAGAAATGAGGGAAACTGAATAAAATAAATTGTGATATGTATACATTTTTTTTAAAGTCTTCTTTTCCCGTTTTCTTCTCCGTCTTTTGCTTCTCGCATCATCTCCTTATCCGTCCATTTGTGACTTTGAGTTGAAAAGACTTACCTACATAACCGACATCTTTGTCTCTGTATTTACTGCGACGAGAAAACCCTTAGATTTTTCGATAAGAGCATGAGGGAAAAAAATAAAGTGTACGCATGCAGTCCGAATCAAAGAATCAAAGTCTCTAAAGTCAGAGCGTATACAAACACAAACCTTCTTTTTCTCACTTGATATATTGCACCGTCTTGCTAAAAAAACAGTCAAACTTTTATGCCATTCTATTCAATTCACCCTGACTCTGACTCTGACTCTGTCTGTATTTCTCTACGATATATTCTGTATGTACATGACTACATGAGGAATGACAAATACAAACAAAAACAGACAGAAAACAGACAGAAAACTCATCCCGTTTACTCAGCATGGACTCACATAAAACACGCATTTGAGAATTATGCGCCTGAGAACACAAAATATTTCCTATATGGACTTGCAATTTCTTAATTCTGTTTCTTCTGAAAAAAAAAAAAGATTATTACACTTTTGGAATTTGGACTTGTAAGTAGTTTTTCTCGAGTTTCTATACAGATTTTACAGTCAGAATTCTCAAAACCGTAGGAAAATGAAGGGGAATAAATACAGACTTTTGCTCAAGTTTTGTTTTACGTAGTACGTAGATATCAAGATTGGACGAGGTAGTGGCTCAAATGTGTGACATTACGGACATTCTTCAAGCTCATCCGTATACAGTTTCATACTGAACAAAAAAATAACTGTGTAAAATATACGATAAAAAAACGACCAAGTTGGCCTTTGGCTTAGCTGTAACTCTAACTATATTCTGTGACGCCAACTTAAGCCAATGTCAGAGAGAGAAAGAGAGAGTCAGAGAGTGAAAAAGCGAGGAGGGGGGGGGGGGGGAGTATAAGGACAGAACAAATATTTGCCCAGTCAACGTGTAATAACCTCTTTAGACTCTTTGGACACATGTTTACAAATAAATCCGACGGGAAACTTTCAAAATGTACATAAACTTTACACGTAAATGTCTCTTGTAAATTGTGGCACAATCATTCCCTGGTTTTATGTGAAGAAAACGAGAACGCACATTCACAGTCCCCCTTTTTTTTCGCATTTACACACAGAGACAGACGTAGACAATTTACGTTCACGTCCATTTGCCTGTATGTATTGCTCTTTTTTCTTTGGTTTATTGAGCATTTTCAATAAATATAAGTAAATGGAGGAAACAGAGTGCGTAAAACTAATTTTAATGTTTAAAGTAAAAATATTTGGATTTGGATTTGGATTTTGAGCGCATTCTTTGGCTTTAGCAAAAAAAAACATGCATTTATTTTCATAAATTCCACATTTTACATTCCCTTTGGACTTTTGTGGTACATATAATTCGCACAGACTTTATAGGACTTTTTATTTATTTTTTTTTTTGGTGGAGAGCTCAAATAAAACTCGCATAAAAAACACAATACGATACACAACAATTTTTCTTCGGTACAAAGCGGATACAATTTATGAATCTCATTCCATTTCATTGTAAATATGTACTTATCTGTATTTTGGATTATCTTATGCATTGAAACTGAAACCATACTTTAAATGTTTTGACTCTGCTTCCTTTCCCAATTCTCAATTACCAATTCACAATTGCAAACTTGCAACGAAGTCAGCGTGCACTTGAACCCATCTTCATCAATTTGATGAAAGGAAAAGGTCTGATTCTTCTGATTTAAATTGTTCTTTTTGTTGTTGCAAAAAAATACTCTCCTACCAAATTTGAGCCGTCAGCTAAATAAAAAAATGCTCTATTTTTCTACATGCATATGCATATATGTATGTATATGTATGTATATTTCCTCGTCTTTCATTGCTGTCCATTTGCCCTGTGAAAAGGAGGCCGCGAGGTGTAATCAAGCAAGTGACTATACACTAAAGGAAAATATGCAATAGGCGAAGCTCTTAAATCATCGCGTAATGTGCTACAACTGACGGCTCTCCATGTTCAACTGTGTAAAAAGTCCAAGTCCAACTAGAAGTATGTATCGTATATAGAAAAGCGGTGACTGGAGGGTGTTGTGTGTGTTCACTATCTGTATCTGTATTTACATTCTACCTGATGAGAGTCTCCTCAACTCTCTCATCGTCAGTACACACATTTCCTCGTATGTTTATGCATATTATGAAATATGAGCACCCTCCAAAAAAACAAGAAAAAAAATCTGTGTATGTGAAAGTAAAATCCGTACACTGATATTCATGTGTTCATGTGTTGCAGTCATAATAAGGTATACAAAATAAGAATATTTGTAAGACAGGGAGAGAGAGAAAGAGTGAGAGACAGAGAGAGGAGAGGAGAGAGAGAAATCCAGGAGTAACAAGGAGAAGAGTACTTCAAGTGTTTATTCCCTACAGGCTTGTTAAGACCAATTTAGTTCACCACAAGAGCTGAAGACACAGACCTTGTTATGGACTCGTAAAGTCGGTCATATTTTACTCGTCCTCCTCTCCTTCACAACCACCACCTTGGAGAAATCATAAAATTTCAAAGCAGGTAGTCAAGTCAAATCAAGTCAAGATCAAGATAACAATTACATTTTTGTATGCTCGGTTCGTAGTTTTCGTATTCCCAACAGCCAACAGCAGAAGTAGCAACAACAGCAGCAGCTCCTTCCTTTTTTTCTACATGTATGTATACATCTGTACATATCGTACTTACTTACTCTTTTTCTCTCTCCTTTGAGCTGACTCAAGAGTGGAGTAGAGTTGGCACTAGCCCGAGTGCTCTCATACAATACAATACAATGCCAGAGAAGAAGAGGAGAGAGAAAAGCAGAGTAAGTAGTAGTAGCAACAAGCTAGAGGCTTTTGGGAATGGAAGTCAGAACCAAAGCCAAGCCTATAGATTTTTTGACATACGCATCCCCACTTTCATACATAAATACACACAAGAGAAATCTAGTAGGATTTTTAATGAAACGATACGCAATTACGCAACAACACCCACAAGCCAAATTCCCTACTCACTACTCGCACTACATACAGATACAAACCTGCACACATACAAGTTAAGCAAGAATTATCGTCTACAGTGTCTGCAGTGTCTGTATGCGTATATGAATGTGTACTTGTGTACTCATTTGGGATTTTTCTCTTGGAGGATGTCAGGTGAAGTTCATTTAAGTTTTTACATGGGCCACAGTAGCCAAAGAGTATAATCCGGCTAACTACTGACTGCTGCTCCTGTTACCACTACAGACTACACAACTACTACTACTCAACTCACTTGTACTTGTGAGTACTTCCTCTCCTTTTTGCTACTGATCTAAACATCTTTTTACTTTTACACATCTTTTCAACATCATTTCAAATTTATCCAACCTTTTTTTTTTGTTGCATATTTTGCTCGTTCTCCGTTTATTATAACAATATTTTTTTTTACTGCTGCACAATCCATTCAGCAATGGGTTTTTTAGTTTATAGTTGATAGTTGCACACTGCCTCCAAGACATTGGATGGAGAAGGAGCAGGAAAAGGAGTTGGACGAGTGTTGGGGTGAGGAACATTTTACAATTTACTGATTACTTACACATCAACAAGAGCCCCACTCAATGACATGACAGAGGAGGGTGGACATTTTCATTCCTCCTTCCAACAACCAACTTATACCAACATTTCATATTCCCTCCAGGCTTTCTTCTCTCTCTCTCTCTCTCTCTTTCTCTTTCTCTTTCTCTCTGGGTTATACATATTACATCCTTGATACACACAGATTATGAAAACATGTATTTTATTTTACATATTTTACATATTCCCGTAATTTATTTACGACTGGGGAATTCAAATAGTCAAAGAGATAGAGAGAGACAGAGCCCCAAAAGTCCAGCGAAAAGTCGCCTCGAGAGTTACAGGAACATCAAACGAGAAAGACGGAGAAGAACAAGAAACAATCACCGACCACATGCTCACTCTTCAATTCTTCACTATACTTTATAACATGTTTCCCTTCTGGACCATTGGCCAACTCAACACCCGCATTTCCCTCAAATCTCAAATCTCAAATCTCGGAAATCTCATTGCCCATCATCATCATCATCCTGAACTGCCTGTACATTCCATGTAAATCGTTTCAATGTAATTCTTTGGCCACTGGGTGACTTTCTACCATGAATATACAAATTATCTCATTTCAGCGCAGTGTCTGTGTCTGTGTGAATTGTGAATACTGTGAATATTGTAAATAAACAGTCAATGATTTTAACGTGGAAAGTTTTACAGGATTTCTATCCATACGAGGGAAAAAAGTATTTATGTACTTAATATGTATACATTTTGAAAGGACTCTTGAGCTTCCTCAACTTCTGTAGTCCGCAGAGAAAAGTAAATGGAAAATGAGTACATACATAGATTCGTGAGCTGTCGACTGCTGTCTTCACATTAAAGATCCCTAAGCTCACAGTCAATATTGTGTTTGTATGTTCATGAATGGGGGATGTGTAAAGTAGTGTGAACTGAGTAAACTGTGTATGTTGTGTTTGTGTGTGTGTGTTTGTGAGCAGAGCGTTCGTTCCAGGACGAATAGGATAAATGGGAAAGTGTTGGAAAACTGTACACACTCTCTTTCCGCTTTTGTGTTTGGGAGTCAATGAAGGGCTCGTTTCTCTCGTCTCTTGTCTATGCAGATACATCAAGATATACTCCGTGTGTGCGAGTGTGTTTGTATGAGGGAATCCCGGCTTTTCCTTTTCCTTTTTGGACAGCAAGATGGATGAAGAACAAAGGCGCCGCTTTTTCCCTTTCTCGCTACGCTCCCGATTAAAATACAAACAGAGGAAGAAAGGAAGCTTATTGTCGTTCAAATCTGAACAAAACCTACAAAAAAAAATCTCGTTCATCTCCCAGGCAAGTACATGTATGTGCATAGATATATGCATAGATAGCATAGTATGTAAGATATGAGGACTCAAATAAGTACATACAGATACACAACAAACACTGAACACACACACACACCCTTACAAAGAGAAGAGCACATTCAAGGTAACCAAATCAGATTAAGTCTAAATTCCATTCTTTGTTGTTCATGATTTTTATCCTCAATCATGAGCTTTGGGTGAGGGATTTTCACTGAGAATCTACAACTTTTCCTGGAAAATATATATATGTACTTACTCCGTACAGATATTGTAAACCGTAACAAACAGGGGCTCCTGTGTTCAATATTATCCACATCCACTCTGTGTACACAAAAAAATGTAATTCTCTGAGTAAATTAACAATAAGTAACAGCTGGATTACAAGGAATTGATGGAATGAACATGGAAAAGACTTTCTACACACACACACACAGTAAATCGTTATTAAAATGGAAAAAACCTATCGAAACTTTTGGTGTGAGTAAAACGAAAACGAAACGAAAATGATTTTTGGTATGTACAGATGTACATTCGAAACTCCGCTTCAATTTGAGACTTGTGAGTTGTGGATTTGTGCACCTTTTTGGAGTTTCTCTATGGAAGTGGAGAGTTGGAATTCGCAAATGACTACCGGAAGAAAATTTGAAACCCACCGAGAATTTATAGCCACATTGATTTATATGCGATAATGCGATAATATTTGGAGGGATAACCCAATTCCAGATTCAACCTCAGAAAAAAAAAATGTAATTTTCTTTTTTTCCCTTCCTCACCTGATGTCGTTCCTTCATTCGTTTTTTTTCTTTCTTCCTGAACATGTTCAGTTATTTTTCGCCTCCATGACTTTTGATTTTGATTCCGATATTGAGATAGTTCTTTCTTTCTTTCTTTTTTTTCTCTCTCTCTCTCGTGCTCTCTTTCCAATTTGCTTTCCTCCATTTTGTATGTATATATACTTGGAAAAAGTTTTACATTCCTCTTTGTATTCGCACCAGAAAACGGAAAACATGCAAAAAAAACCTACAAAAACTTGCATGTACTTGAATACCTCAAGACTCAAGTATGTGCATGAACGGAAAATCTGGGGAACGGAATGCAAAAATGTTCTTATTGAAACAGCAGGATGTCTCACATAAACACATGTAAATACCCAAATAATCTTTTTTAATGCCATACCAAACATTGAACAGCAAACAACAAGGTCTCTTATATTCCCAAAATCAGAGAAAACAATTTCAAGATTGAGTTTGGGATATGCCGTCGTTTTCCCATTAGTCCAACCATTTGCTTGTGTGTATCTGAATACAAGCAACTGAGAAAAACTGGATTTAGAGCACAAAATAATATTCAGCACTCTTTTCCCTGTTTCTGTCTGTCCTTTGAGTTGGAATAGCTCAAGATATACAAAGCTAATGTTGTGGACCTTTTTTTTACACATTTTTGCATACTCGGCCTCTCCGCCAATCAGAAGGACGATAAAAACAAACGTAGAAAGAGAGTATTATTTATGATGAAATGGCATGGAATAGTAGGAACTTGGATTTGTACACCTTCCCAAATGGAGATTACCAACACTCTCCTTCTTTCATTTCCCGTCAAGCCCAGTTACTCTTCTCCAACTGATTTCCACGAAAGCTGGTTAAATACGCAAAAAAAAATAAAATAATAATAACCAACCAACAACAACGAGAACAAAAAAAATCTCGTCATAAGGAAAACTGTGAGGAAATAAACGTGAACAAACACACTTTTTTCCTGTCATATATGTAGGTGTATGTATTTCATACTTTGGAATCCTGTGTGTGTGTGTGTATTAGCTTGTTTTTTGTGTGTTCATCTTTGTGTATGCAAAGCAATTTGGATTTGACATTTGAATGCCAAAAGACTGTGGTGTGTATATAGACAAAGGAAGTCAAAGGATGTGTGAAGAAAAAGAACATGTTTTTATATTTTATCTGTAATTTGTAATTTGTAGTGTAATAATGTGGACAGTGGTTTGGTTTGGTTTTATTTTATTTTGTTTATGGTGAACCATAAGTAGATTCAAGATTCAAGAGAATCTCCGTTGTTTTTCCCTATTTTTTTCTTGACACCCAACTCTCTCTCTCTCTCTCTCTCTCTTTCTCTCTCTCTTTCTCTCTCTATCTCTCTCTCTCTCTCTCTCTCTCTCATAGGGAAAGACACAGAGGGTGGCAAAAATTGAAGGAAGACACTCCACTCAGCACGTAGTCAAACTTGTATACTTGCACACATGGAAAAAGTATATCCGAAAGAAAAGACACAAAAACAAAACACAGGCAGAGAAACAAGTTGGAGTTGTATATAAAGTATATAATATATGTAGTTGTATTAAAATCAAAACCAAGCTTGTGCTGGTCTTATCTGTGGAAACGGATGAAAAAAGGTGTGAGTTTTCCCTCCACTTTACAAAAGTTTTTTTTACACATTACATGCAATAAAAACTGTATTATCTGTTCATGTATATATTATGTGTGGATGTGGATATACAATGGAATCGAGTATTTTTCTATCGTATATACTTACAAGGAGATGGCAATTGTGATTATCACAACAATTACCATCACAATTACAATTACAATGACGATTACCTGTACAAATAATAATCTGAATTATTTTTTCCCATTCACATTCAAATTCACATAGTTGTATTTGTATTTGTATTCAGGAATTTTGCATGCCGGATTTGCCGTAAACTTTATTATACAGATACATATCCGATGCTTTCAAATTCATGTTCATATGTGGTGGTGGTGTGGACTGGATCTTGTTTTCTCACACATTTCAGAGACACTCTTCTCTTGAAACAAAGTTAAAAGCAGGAGGAAACAGCCCTCGAGGGTCCGCACGAACACTCTTTTACAGACACTCTGAGAGTCGGAACACTCACACTCACACACACACACACACTCTCTCTCTCTTTCTCTCTCTCTCTCTCAAACTGCCCTAAAACAATCTCACGAAACTTGGATACTTGGAACAATGTGATCATTTACCATGTACCTGCCTCAGCCTATGAGTGTTGTGTATGTGGCTGTGAGATATGTGATGGAGCAAAACTATATGTACAAATATATGTACGAATACGAGTCTTCTTCATCATTTCCTCACTCGTCCTTGTCCTTTTTTCTTTTCTATATATAGTTTATAAACTTTTATCCAGTCCGCTCCAGTTTGGAATTTTACTTTTGAATTACAGCTTGATACTCCATTTGGGAATTGGGAATGAGCGGAGTACTCTGAGCAGAGAACAAAAAAAAATTGACTAAACTGAACCGCCGCACAGTTTGCAATTATCATAACTTGAAAGTGTATTAATTGGTGAGGAAATGGTGGCCTCATCTGGACTGTATTGCCATTGTATTTAACCTTCTTTCTATGTGAAAGGAGTCTGATCAATAGCAAAATACGTTTGAAATGTCGTAGAAATATATACATATGAGTCATTTGATATGACAAATTGGGAATGGAATGGATAATAATACGAGAACGAGAATCGAATGAGTTGATGTTTATACGTGCATGAAAATGACTCTGACTCTTACCCAATACAAAAAAACGTCAAATATCAACATGAAAAAGTCATTCTCCAACTAAAACCCTCACCATAACCATACTCATTTTATTTTTCTATATCTATACGAATACATAGATAAACAGGCAATACACAGGGAATGGAATGGAAGGAGGCTGGGACGACATTATCCACAACCGTTACACGCTCACAAAACTCACTTTGGTTAAATAAATGTAATAATTGCGCTCTGTTGAGTAATAAGTGTGAAGGGAATTCAAAGGACTTTGACATAATTTGAGCAACACACCTAAAAAAAAAAAATTTGATATCAGTAAAAAGAGAGACAAAATATAATAATATACCAAAATCACGAGACCCCAAAAATCCAAAACTTGAATCTCATACAAATGAAAATAAGGAGGAAATGAAACCATGGAACAAAACTTGCATAAAAGTTTGAATTCCCATGAGTCAGAGTTTGAGAGCATGTCTAGCTTCTTTTTATTTGTTATATAATATTTTATCTGTTTCCTCATCATCTTGGAAAGCTGAACAAGTGTGGAGGACATTTGTACATGTACAGATACTTTGCGTTTCCCACAACGGAAATTACATATAGGTAACTCCATGTAAGATATACGAATGCTCATAGTCTACTATACACTATGACGATGTGGACTTTTAGAACCACAGAAAGAAAACCACAATTGCGGAAAAAGTTTGAGAGAGAGAGAGAGAGAGAGAGAGAATGCTAATTATACTGAGATTCATTTCTCACCTTCATTCTATATAGGAAAACCGAGCGAGAGAGGGGAAAAAATGAGAAGTTCTTGTTTTCTGTACTGAGTACTGAGTCATACATATTCCCACTCAAAATCACACTCAGTCCGTGTCTTTGCCCTTTATCTCGGGAATTAATGGTTCCATTTGAGAATTATTCATACAGAATATCCATTAAACTCGTGGATTTTTTCCATCCTGATTACAATACAAGATAGTCAACATAAAAACCAGTGTACTAAAAACCTCCAATGTTGAACATCATAAAACTGAAGTTAAAGTACAAATACACAAACAAATCAATTTCAATGCAATTTATGTAGATAAAAATGATCACTCTGTCCACAGAAAATCCAATTGACTATTCCAATAGCTCACTTCCCTATTGTCTTTTTTTTCAATAAGGAATTCCACACTGACAAACGAGACGAGGACGAAAAAAAGAAGGAAAATACAGTACAATATCTGTAATTGTCATGCAATATAAAAATAAAAAGTTGAAGAAGAAAAAAAAACGTATTGAACTCGAACAAACAGAAATTACGGAAATTACACGGCAGGGAATTGACTTTCACTTGTATTAATTCTCAAATAAAAAATAATGATGGTGAATTCACAGTATTAATCATGGACATAATTATAGCTCTTTTCTAATTGAAATTTGAGTATGTAATGTATTCGGAGAGAAGCACCAAAGTCAAAGAGAAGGGAAACCCATAGACTATATATAGATTTGAAAAAAAGGCCGTAACACGGATTTTTCTTTCCATAGGTCTACCTACAGTTTTTTTCTGTTGAACAAAGTCATTATGTGTTTCACGTATACTTTGCAGAACATGTCCAGGATATATATCAGTTGAAGTAAACGACGGCGCGCCGTAAATAGTAAATGAGGAATGGTAAATGATGACAACGACGACGTCGACCCACACAAATACGACACCAGTAAGACGCCTTATTAAAGTGTGTGTGTGTGTGTACAGTAGGACTCGCCACTATGAAAAATTAACTCGTTGCCAATCATTTTACGTGTGACTTGAGAGCGGCGCTCATTTGGAGTTTGCATGCCCTCATAAGTACATATATCTGTATATATACTGCCTGTAGAAATAGTACTATGTTCATACAGATACGTTGTACGAATATATATATCCGCATATGTAAGCTGGGAGAAATTGGGAATAAGGAATTATGTCGTCGTTTTTCAAAAGGAAGAGTCGACATGCAGAATATTCTCGTTTTCATTTTCATTTTCATTTTCAATTCCATTGGAATGGATTAGATTCGATTGGATTCGAATAGAATGGAATGAAATGAGAAAGAGAGAGAGAGAGAAAGAGAAAGAGAGTGAGTCGCATTACAATATACAACCGTCACACGCCCACCTCAAATTAACGGAGCAGCTGGAACGAGCCAAGATAATTCAAACTGGACTTGGTTATGTAAATAAGTAAATACCATGGATCTTCATTCGAGGACTATTGACGTTTCTGATTGGCCTCTACATTTACATATACATATACATATGCATATGCACATGCATATGTATGCACACGGCCTATTCATATTCATCTATTAATTCATTTGAATATGTGTATGAGCAATTTCCAATTTCCATCCATTGGCTTTGGCTTTGGCTTTGGCTACGGCTTCGGCTTGGACTTGAGTTTTGGCTCCTGTTTTCTCAAATATACTCACAAGCCCATCATCATAATCATCTCATAGGGAAGGAGTTGTCAGTAGTCAAAGGAGCAGCAGTCCTGAGCATATTGCTACTCCACGTACCTTACAACGAGATATCAAATACCAAAGCAATTCAAACTATTTTACTCAAAATATCAACGTCATTCCTCCAGGCTTTGGCTTTGGCTCCTGACCACAAAATTATACGCGTAGCCTCACTCTAATTCTAATTCTTATACTAGACTCGCCCCTGTGCACAGTGCACATAAACTATATCTAGAGGACAGGAGACTGGAGTTTGTGTACAGATAATCGAGGTGGTAATGACAATTATGATTATGAATATGAGTATGAGAATACGTATACGTATGGAGAGAGAGAGAGAGAAAAGGAAAAGGAAAAGAACGAGACTAATCTTTACAATGTTGGCCCACCAACTCACTTTTGCTCATCTTCAGTCAATTCAATTCAATTCATATCATGGGAATTCATGGGATAGTCGATAGTTATATCTATGTGTATGTAATTCCTTCGTTAGGTCATGACGATGATGAATGAGCTCAAGTACTCCACGTATTATGTACAAACCATGAAAAAAACCTTGCTAATCCCAATTTATAATTGCCTCGTGTGCTTCTAAATGGAGTTTGGTATTGGTATATTATATACTCGGACTCGAACTTTGCATACGAGACGACATGTATCAATAATTTAATAAATGTCATTAGAACGGGAGCTCCAAATGGGGCTCAACTCTCGACGTGTGTTTTAGTAATAGTATAAGTATTTAGGAGATTATGCAAGCTGCTTATCAAACATTTAACCTTTTCTCTTTCTTTCTCTTTCTTTCTCTCTCTCGCGCTCTCTCTCTCTCTCATGTGCAATTTCCTCAAGACTTTATGCGTATTTTGGTAATGATTCTATCTGTATTGGTTTCAAAGTCAAAGGAGAGTACATAGTTTTTAATTAGATCCCTGTAGGACTTTCTCCAAAATCGCCCCATTTCCAATCAATCCCAATTTATACAACGTGAGGAATTTTCTTCATGGGTGTCTGCTCACATTTAATCCAATCATTTAGTCATGTAGCATTTAGAATTTAGTGGGGAAAGTCAAAGTCAAAGTCAAGAGAAATTCGAAATATCTACAAACTAAAATTAAATATCCACAAGTTCATTTCCTATACTTCACTCCATTTCAATTCAAACTTAATTTCTAATTTCAAATTTCAAATTTGAAATAATTTCAACTCCAATTCCGTTTCATAATTCCTAATTTGTTGACGAGAGGACTTTGAAGTTTGATGCGTTATTGACACACGTCCACACATGTGTGTGAGTTATCAAAGGGGATTTACATGGAGAGCCGAGTCATTTATCTTCATTTAAATGATATTAAATTAGAAGAGAATCCATATCGGTGAATCTTTATACTTTATCCTGCCTCTCACTCTCACTCTCACTCTGCCGTTGCCTTGACAAAGGTATTTGAATTCTGATGATGATTAAAATCAATACGTTTATTAATGAAAACATAATGTAGGCATTTGTTATTTGTTATTTGTACGGCACCCACAGTCGCTCTCGTGTACATACATGTACATGTACTTTCCTCTTTATATTGGAAGGAAGCGAGGAGAATAGTCAAAGGGAAGATATGAAAAGCATGAAGAAAACAAGTGAGATCAGATCACACCCAGAAGACCGACCAACAGACCGACGAGCGAACGAACGAACGAACGAAGGAACTCAACGAATAGACCGCCACACTGACTGAGAACCAGCAATGTTTTCTTTATTAATTATAAACAGACGGAAGGGTCTTGAAGGGAGAGAGAGATGACACTGTGAGGGAACACCTCTCAATAGCCCTGTCATAAGACCATCAATGAAAAGAGAATTGATTCTCCATTCAACTACACACACACTCATGCACACACACATTTCTATACAAACAGTTTCTCATGAAACCCGAGAAGAAAAAAACATGATCAACACTCAATACAAATGCAATGCTTCCAGGACGAGCCCAAAGTGTTAGTAAAACATACATATAAAATCCAAATACACTGTGAATCGATGCACACACAGAATGCACAGACACAGACACGGAAAAAAAGTACAGATATAAAAAGCTCCAATGGTTTCCTCACAGTTGGGATTCCAAGTCCAACTCGTCAATAATAAAGTGTTCCCATCTTAAGGTGTAAATAAGTATAAACGCTCTCACTCTGACCATTTCTTCTATCCTTCTCTCTCTCTCTCTCTCTCTGTCTGTCTGTCTGTCTGTTCACAATCTTTCAAAGGGTGAGTCGAACTCAAAGTCAGAGTTAGATTCAGATTCAGAGTCAAATTCATAGTTTGGGCAGGCAAATACTCGGATGCATTTTTAGGAAAAAAGAAGGTGTGTGTGCAGGCACAGGCACTAAACTTAAAACTTAATGCTCGTGTATATTACACCGTTTTATTCGGAGATCCTCACCAGTCTCCATCTCCACGCACTTGTAACTTGTAATTTTTTCCTCCTCCTCTCTCTCTTCTCCAGCGTCCACACTCCACACTCCACAGTCCAGCAAGCGAGCAAGTGAGAGAGAGAGAGAGAAAAAGAGAGAAGAAAGGAAGGTGAAGGTGGGATATTCTCTGGTAATAGCACTTGAAGGAAAAGGGCGACGGACGATTATCGTTATCGTAAAGGACGAACAAGGAACGAGGAACAGCGTGAATAGCTCGTAGATTCCATGTGCATTTCATACACTAAAATGAATATTATTACACAGCTATTAGATTGAACACGGAGCATAAAGTATTCAATAGGCTTGGATGGTCAGATAAAATACAAAATATTCCCATATCCATATCCAGTATGTTCTCTCTCTCTCTTCTGTTCTCACTCCCTTCTTCTTCATAGTTTGTACATACACAAGCACATGGACAAACATTACAAATAGTACAAACTCACCATTTAAAATGTGTGTAGACAATGTATGATTTGAATAAAGGCTGTTTGAAGTGGACGGAGGGTATCATGGCTTGGCTCATATCGTATTATTACAAATGAGATTGAGAGAGAGAGAGACTAGAAAAATGTGATGCTCAAGACCAAGAGAGTGAGAGTGAGTTTCCCCAATACACGAGAAAAAAAACATAATCATCATCACGATAATAGGAAGGCATGGGTTGTGGCTTTGAATGTCCGAAGATTATAAGAAGAATTGCCCCATGCGGAGGAGAGTTATAAGGTGAGCTGAGGGCTTTCTCTACGGGACACTTGGTGTAACTAACACCTCCGACTGAGCGACCCTACACATCACTGACTAATGCTAAACATGAGAGCGAGTTCATTTTATATACCGTCCGCTTGCTCAACAACAACAAAAAAATCCAAATCAAAAAATCCGAATCGTGGCCCCAGTTCAAGTTTTTATTAATAACATGTACACACACACATTGTAAGTACAGATATCGTAGTATGTACATGCACACATTGTATTTAGTCTCATGGAAGTGGAATTCTCCTATCCGTTGTTCTTGTTGTGGTTGTTTTTTTTTCGTGAGACTATTTCATTTTACTCTCTTCATAAGTCAGTTTCTTAATGGACTCAGCCACACTCACTCAGACTCACACACGGAAAGTTTTTTTTGTCATTTCATATGAAATCATGGAAAGTCATTTCAAATTTCAATAGTTTCCTTTCGTTTTTCTTCCCAGTCAAAGATTGAACATCCAAAAACAAAAACAAAAACTTAATCAAAATAACAGAAACCCAAAAACTAAAACTACAGATATATACAAGGAAAAAACATGCAAGAGAGATTCAAATGAAGTCCATTAATAATGAGACCTCTCACCAAGCACTAAATTTAAGTTTGAACACGTTGACATTCCCTTGATTGTTGATTGTTAATGAGACTATACGAATTATCCTGTAAAATGAACATGAAACTACGAATAATGACAGTTTGTACCTGCATGACTAGAGAAAAAGAGCACTTTCATTGGCTTGACTTTTACAAGGAGTTTCCTTTAGTTCTTTAGTTCCCGTGTCAGTATCATTTTTTTGATTGTTTGTACAGGCAACAGGGAAAGAAAAAAATGTAATTATTTTATCGAAATTAATTAAAAAGTGTGCAAAGTGTGGAGCTACATAAAAAAAGAGTTGGATAATGTAATTTCTTGCTTCTCTCAGCTGGAAATTGAAAATGGTAAGTAGTAAATGAGAACATTCTCGTGTGGTTATTATGCGTATGGAAAGTGTGGATGTGGATAATATTTACTGCGACTTATACGGGAAACAAAGTGAAGAGACGTTCAGAGCTCACAGTAGAGAATTCAATTGAGAATGAAAAGTGAGGGTTTTCGTAATGTAGTGGAATGAAATGAGATTAAATATTCAATCGAATCATAAATTATGGTGAGATTAATCGTGAATGAAAATGAACTCACAAACACACGCACACTTTGAGTTTAATGAAAGATGTTATGATAAGCATGTAGGGCAGTACTGCTGGTTATATTATGGAAATTCCTCCTCCTCCCTCCTCCTCTTCCTCTTATGCTTTTGCTTCTGGAAAATTCTTATTTTCAAATTAAATTTGCCCACTCAAAATCATAAAGACGGCAAACTTGACTTTACGACTCCCACTCTCTTCATTGTCTCATCGTAAAAAACGGTAATTAAAATTTAAATGGCTATTCTCGTGTTCTTGTCCAGTAAGTGTGTGTGTGTGTGTGTGTGTATGTATGTATGTATGTATAGAAACGAAACCACGTCTTTGACATGGACTATAAATAATATTATGAATGGCAGTGCTGAAGACGACACTGGAGTGAAGCAGCCAGTACAGATACATACATGCATTTTACATTTTGCTGCATCCTCCGCAGAGTTCCCAAGTTCCAGGGCTTTGAAACTCCAGGAAAGTGTGGACAAGAACCTCTCATGCTCACACTAACCCAGTGTAAGTGTGGAGGGAGTTCACTGGGTTATTTGTAGGAGGACTGGAAGCGCTCACTAGGGACTCCGCTCCTTTAATAATTAAAAAAGTATCTGGCAATTTACTAGTGAGTTTATAAACTGGGAAAACATGTGTGTGTGTGTGTTGTATTCTGTATTCCTACAAATATATTTCCAAGAGTTTGAAGAGAGTCTAACAAAACACACGGGGTTTTTTTCTCTCTATTCTCAATTCTCAAGGAAAAGAAAATTCTTAATCTTGCTCATGGATGATAAAAGAAACCCGCAATAGCGCTTTCGCTTTATATTAAGATTAAGATTGAGCATTTCCCATGTACAAAAGTATGTACACACATCCCATACGATACATACACCGTGCATAATATTAATATTATTACTGTTACGTTTACTCTACACACGGTAAAGGAACATCAATTCAAGTTCACACTGTACGCGATGGATACGACAGAGAGAGAGAGACAGAGGGAGAGATGGTGAATTCAAGTACACAATCTACACGAGTATTATCATGGCCCATCATACCATTTTGTAACATGGTATCGTAACTTTACGCGGCATTTCACATTCCATTACTTGCACGTATAAACAGTAAACACCATGTGAATGTGTGTGAGTGAGTGTGTAGACTTTTCTTGGTCCTTTGGTACACGCCAACTTATATTAGCATATGAACGTTATTAAGTTTTATTACAAGTTACATTTAAACGTGGCCAGACCGTGTCATACCAACTTTATTACAGTAAGAACAAGAAGAATTTCTGTTTCCACCTTTTTTCTTCACTCTCTCTCTCTCTCTCTTTAACTCTCTCTCACTCTTTCTCACTCTCTCTCGCACTCCAGACTCGGTTCCCCCTCTAATCTAACCTTATTCTTCATTCTTCATTCCTATTCGTTTCGTATAAAATATAAAAAGTTGTAAATTCAATTGCTGTATGAGAGGAAAAGGAAGAATGAAAGGAAGAAAGGGGGGAAATCTTACACGCTCGCTGGGCTCTTTAGCTACGCAAAATAAGGAAATGTGTGTGTGTGTGGAGTGTGGATATTTTAATGTAGTGCTTTCGTCACCTTCCACTTCCAGCTCCAGCACATTATTATAATTTAGGCAGACTGCCATGGAGAATGGAATTTTTAATTTATGTTGTGACATAAAATATTATGTACAATAAAAATTCTTGAGCAAATTAAATGACGACCAAGTCGAAAATGAACGCAATGCACGGAGAGAGAAAAAAAGTAAAAAAAAAAAAAGATAGTTCATAGTAAATGGAAGGGAATTTGTGAATGTGAATTCATATAATAATCTCGGTATTGCACACAGACACAGACGTACAGATTTCTATGGATTTACATGTCATAAGGTCATTTATATAAATTTTCTGTATGTTCCATATTAAATCCAATACTTGAGTATCTAATGAAAAACCATGGGCATTCAGAGCAGAGAGTCAAGTAGAGGAAAGGGAAGTCAAGTGAAGACAAATGAGTGGCTGAAACAAATTATGCTCAAATTAATTTACATGCTTTGTTTCCCTGTCTGTACAAACAGAATTTGTATTTGAAGAATGGAATTGGGTCACAAAAAAGGTTGTTGTGCAACTATGTAATAAATATTCAACTTGGATACTCCAAGTCCGATCCTGTACTCAACACAAAATTAAGTGTGCCTTTATTTTTTAATAGGAAAGTCCAAGCACTCCTTCTCCTGTCATCCGGTGCATTCACAATTTGTAATTTGTAGGATGGAATTGAATCGAAAGGCCAGAGACGAGAGCCAAAGCCCGAATAAAACAAGTGTGTAAATAAACTTTTCCATGTAAAATGCACAAGAAAATGAGAAAGGGAGAGAAAACTCCGGCGGGAATTCTACGGAAATGAATTTAATATTATTCGTGCTTGTGCGTACGGAAAATCTACCCAAGGAATGCATACAAAATCTATTTAGATGGGTGAATTTCCGATGGTTGTCCTTGTTTGTACACTTGACTACGACTCCTGTCCATATGTACATACCCTCTGCATGCACACTTGCAGAAATACTCGGATACTCGAGAGAAAGAGTTGTGTGTACACTGTCGAATCTCTCCGTGTTGTTCAATTTCTAGTTCCAGTCCCAGTTCCAGTTCCAGCCAAGCGATCCCAAAACACCCGCAACCGAACAACTCAAACTCAAATTCAAATTCAAACTCAACTCAGTTTCTATAGTTCCTCACAGGATATGTACGATACGAATAGAATTCACATACCACTGCAAAATACTGAGTTGTAGCTGGGAAAATGCAGCAGTACAACAGAAAGCACACGGCATTTCTACACATACAGACTTTGTTTCATATATGTGCGGGCAGAGACTTCAACTCCCAAGATCTCTCTCTCTCTCTCTCTCCTGTCTTTCTGTTTCCATGAAAAACCTTTAACTACAAAAGTGTGTATCGAGTCTGAAATCCATCTACATGGTCTCCGGTCCCTGGTTACACACGCTCTACTCTCCAATACACACTACAGGGAAATTGCTCGAAAGTGTGTGTGTGTGTGTGTGTGAATACATATTTGCATTCACTTTTCTACAGATACGCCGAAGTACACAGGGCCTTTTACTGTTCACTCTCCTCGTTCCGAGTTACAAACCCACACACACAGACTCACCGGGAAAAACATTCAAGTACACAAGCATTCATATATACGATACACAAGGATACAATTCATGCCGGTTTTACCGCGGTTAGAAACAGGGTTTTGGTTCAAGTAGTAAAAGACAGCCCTGTGATTTGGGACCTAGAGAGAGAGAGAGTGCCTCAAGTTCACATATATTATGGATACTATACATTCTGCCTCCTCGCTCTCTTCGTTTACTTTTACTTTTGCACTTGCTTTTTCTTTTCGCCCTCTGCCCATGTTTCCATGTCCTCCACCATACGCGTAAGTGTAAGCGTGTCGTTTGTGTGTTTGTGTTGGTGTTGGTGTTGGGCTGTTGGGCTGTTGGGGTATGAGATGAGACTGGTGCAAAAATGAAAGGGGGCTCAACTGACTGTGAAAGTTCACAATGGATATCCTTGTACTTACTTGCTCTTTCCATCTTTCTATACAGATATTATTGCTACTCGTACTCGTGTGTACTTATTTGGGAGGAATTTTCCGGATTCCTGAATGCATTCACACATTTCACACATACAAGTTTCGATTGTACGGTAGCATAAAGTTTGTTCCGGTTTAATCGTTCTCTTCCACCAATTTCAAATTCAAACTTCCAAGGGTGTAATACTGTGTATGAAGGGAAAGTGGAAAGGAAAGTGGAATCATGTAGAATTTCTATGTTAATGGGGGGATGTCGAATGTGTACCTTTGAGATATCCATGAGATATGAGATATGAGACAACTAATTCTTTATGGGAAGGAAGGGAATGAGAAGACGAAGAAGAAGAAGAGGAAGAGGAAGAGGAGGATGAGAGAGCCGGAAAGTTTTTGGTGTAAACTCAGAGAGTGGAAATGATATAATTTATAAGTCAATAGAAGCATGAGGTAAACGAGAAACGAGAAACGAGAAAAGAGAAAAGAGGAAAGATAAATGTATTTGAAAGTGTTTTCTATAGACTCACGGTATAATACACTTGACTGTCTCTGTCTCTGTCTCTGCTTCTTCTCTCTCTCTCGGTGGAGCACAAAATACAATGAGACATCCTTATTTTGGATTGGAAAGAAGAAAGAGAAGGAGGAAATATGAACAAAATAGAATGAGAAAGAACGAACGAGAGAGTGAGAGAAATTGTAGCAGGAAAGTGTACATTTTCCTATATCTATATAGACAGTACTCATAAGACAGACTGACAAGAATCGATCCAAGAGGGCTAGAATTTATGTAGTCGCTCCTCTCTCTCATGTCTCTAGTCATATACGAAAACAGATATAGGTAAAAAGTCACATAGAGACAGAGACAGAGTGAGAGAGAGAGTGTGTGTGTGTGTCTCACAAGTCACACGACTGTACTTGCTCGAGCTGGAGCTAGTTGTTGGATCTGCCAAACAGGAGGAAAAGTTTTACAATTGAGCTCTCAATAGGGAAAAAAGACTCACAATGTTCCAAGTGGAAGTTCCTCGATGGAGATGGAGAAGTCAACATTTAATATTTTCATAACTTTGACTACACACACACTCTCCATCTCTTTTCTTTCTTTCTCTCTCTCTCTCTCTCTCGCTCTCTTTCAATGTGTCTCGTGAAAAAGCATGCTCAAAAAACCCACTGGGTAACATATAGTCTTTTCTATTATCATGCTTGCAGATGGTGTACTTATTTCATACTCTCTTTTCTTTCTCTCTCTCTCTCTCTCTCTCTCTTTTCTCTCTGTACCTTCTGCTTCAATCGACCAGAACCGTTTTCGTTTTCTTTAATGATACCCTCAAACTATAGCGTAGTGTGTACTGTGGAGCCATGTTTTATGCATAAGAACGGTACATTTTGGTGTCCGTGGTAAGTTTTTATTGCACTCCCTTTGTGTCTAAGTCTGTGTTCTCTGTGTGTGTCTGTGTATTACGTTTATTTCCTTAATAGAGTAACTCAATATATCTGTATGTATTGGCATCTCTCCATTGTGGAATCATGGAATATGGGCAACGACCCATATTCCAATGAGCTCCTCTCCACTACTCAATAAAACTAAATTTGTTATGGATGTCCCCAACCAACCAAACTACACACACCGCCACTCAAGTACATTCATCATCAATACATTTCAATGCCATTTATGTATGTATACATGTAGATTTCCACCTGACTGGAGATACGTTTATACGATATCAGGCTAAAAAAAAAACAAGAAAAAGATTTTTTTCTATACTTACTGGATCAAATCCATAAATTACACCGTTTTCAGTCTCGGCTTCTTCACAAATGATAAAATATTAATAAATAATGCAGATATTTTTGAAGGGGGCGATTTGTGAAATTTAAAGCTGAAACCTAGAATATCCCTTTTGAATGCTTTTAATGTTTAACCGGCTTAATAAATTGAATTTCCCAATGCTGTATAGTTTTTTTTTTTTTAGAAATGAGAGGATAAAGGGAAGGATGTATGCTTTTGGAAGATTTTGTGCTTGTCCTCCCAATTCTCGTCGATAATAATAATTATTATTCGGATAAGACTTAAGACTAAAGACCAAAGAGAGTCATTAGTGGAAGGGTTGACAAGGAGAATTTAAGTCTGAGTAATTGTAATTGTAAATTACCTGATCCGTAGTTCCAGAGAATCCAAACGGAGGCAAAGACTGCCAATATCCTCACTCGAAGATGGAGCATCTTTGATTCGGTGACTGGAACTGACGTTTTTCAATTAGTAAATATATGTTTGTATATTTCCCTTCTTCTTCTTCGCCTTCTTCTTGTTCTCCGTCCTTCTCGTCCTCGTGCTTCCCTAAATGAACGAACAAAATGTAGTACACATTTATGGAAGGCAGTCCACGTCGTCTGTAGACTGTAGACTGTGGATTGTACATATATATATTAGTCTGTCATTTTGTATGGTTTCTTTTTGGGTAATATCGTTGCCATTACTATACGGATTTAGGAATAGGAACAAGATTACTCGCAAGTCCGGATCAGACTTTGCAAATTGCAGATTTGTGTCAAATACCAACGAGCTCGAGAAAATGCAATGCGTATTTGTTTAGCCTTGCAAATTACTTGCATAAATCTTGTAAGCGTTTCTTTCGCCGTCTCTCTCTTTCTCTTTCCCTTTCTCTGTCTCTATTGTAAATATCTTTATTCAGATCCTCGAGAAAATCTTTAGTCTCGATCCCGAATCCAGATGCAGACCATTAGGTTTTAGTAGAATGCTCTTTTTAATCGTTGGAACAGTTCTCACTGTTCTTCAAACCCAACCATCCAACCACAAATTTTACACACACACACACACAAAGACAAAGACAAAAACAGGAAACATGAATATAGTCAATTCACTGGATGACTGGATGAATCATGAACAATTTACATATATAGAAATATATATAGAAATATAGTTATATAGAATTTCCGCTTACTTTCAATGGGAACTGAAATGATCCTGAAAATATCTTGAACAATTTTCGGTTTATTATATTTCGTCTGGGATTTATCCACAGAAATCCACAGCAAAAAAAAATTCACTGGAACTGGAAACTGTTTCACAATTTACGCGAGGAACTGTCAACTGTTTGCGAACTAAATTCTATAGGAAATGATTATCTATTACTATAATTATTAATTATTTTTTAACTATTTGTGAGATGTGAATATTTATTATTTGTTTCCACACTAATAACAGTAAAACAAACTTTGACTTGAAATCTTGGAATAAACTTTACACAATCCGCAAATATTTGAAGTACACGATTCAACTTACAACTTGAACATTCAAAAAATTTTCACTTGGAATAAATTTCCCTCAATGACACAATTCATGAATTTTCCCTTCCAAAATTTCCAATACAACTGAGATTGTTTCTCTTGTTTAGTCGTTGGACTCTAAACATGTAGAAACTACATTGAAATCACACACAGACACTGATGACATTGAAATTTGTAAAATGACTTTTTTCGTGACCAAGTAAATTAGAGGAAGGAATTTCACTTGAGTTAACTTTTTCCCTAAGAAAAATCGTTTTAACAATGGAAACAACTATGATTTCACACTTTAAATATCCAAATGGATGAAAAGGACGCAAAGTGCTGGAGAAATTCTTCAAAATCCAGTGATATTTACTTCACATTGGGATTTTCTTCTCTTTTTTTTGCAAAGAGGTGTGAAGAATAGTGAAATGTTTGCATTCAAAACTCCCAAGTTTAGGAGCTTTAGTAAATGTGGGTGACTCTCCGTGTAACTGACAGATTCAGAAGCCCATCTTTCACTCAACATTCAACAAATCCCGAAAATAAAAGAGAAAAACGAACACACTTTTTCTCTTTTTATTGAGGTTCTTTGGAAAACCAAATAGCAAAAATGGATGAAGAGAGAGAAAACTTTGAAAAATTCTTCAACGAATGTAAGTAACTACAGATATATATATATATATATTGCTTTCACTGTGTGTAGTCCAAAGTCAAAGTGGAATTCGAACTGTGGAATCCGAATAGGAGTATGAGTTTGAGTATGAGTGATCTAAATCCAAAGGAAAAAGACAGGTTCTCGCTCTTGGGTTTTTTCTTCTTGACGAAGCAAAATCAGCTTTTTTTTCCTCCTTTCCTCTTCTTTTTTCTTGATTCCCCAAGTTTTTCTTCTGGAAGAAAAAGTTTCAAATGTGAACCACTTGAATTTAGTCTGTAAAGTCTTCCCTTGTGCTCCTCAATAATGAGCTTTTCTCTCTCTCTTTCTCTCTCGACTTGTTCTTCTTCTTTATTATTATCTCAAGTGAACAAACTTACTTTCTCTCACACACAACACACACACAAAACTCCAACGTTCCTTACTTTCTCGTGTTTATTACAACTAAAATAAAAATAAAGAAATCTTTTTAACACTCCTCCACTCTTTGGATTTGAACTTGGTACAAGAGTACAAATTAATTTGCAAATTCCAAATCCCCAACTGTCTTGTTTTACATCACACAACTTACTCATGCAAAGTACGAATTACACACACACAACTAAAAACACTTCCAACTTTGTCACTGGACACACAATTGTTTGTTTATTGAAATTTGAAATCATTCAAATGGAAACGTTTAAGCCGGATTTTTCTTTCCTTTTCCTTGTCCTTAATTTACGCAGATATTGATGACAACTAAATATCCGTCGTATTTGTTTCGTTTGACTGTGATGATGAGCTTTATTAATTCCCAATTCAATCGATTTGACAAAAAATCCACACAAATCCCACTGATGAAGGAAGGACGATGTAGACAAATAATTGAAATCAAATCAAACAACTTGTTTCTTTGTCGGCATTCAAAATTTCAAAATTTCAAAATAATACTTTAATTTTGAGACAAAGAAAAACATCCAACTTTATTGGGCACAATCGTAGAAATTGAATATGAGCGGAAGTTGATATTCTTTCCTTTAATATTATTTGTTTCGTTGGTGTATAGTCGTGATGTTTTTACTTTTTCTGGTGGTGAATGATGCTTTGAGACCGGACTCACATACAAAACACGTGCTCCTCACTCGACACACGATGTGGAACTGACTGAAAAGGAACGAAAAGCATGAAGCAACTGTGGAAAAGGGAAAAAAACATCTCTCTCTCTCTCGTGGAAAATGTGCGCGCTTCTTGTGTGTGTGTGTGTAGCGGGAGGCCCCTCTTTACTCTGTGTATTCTACCTATCAGTATTTCCTATACGTTCGTGTACATACTCAATAAATACTCACGTAAAAGTTGAATACGAGCACAGTCTACTCTCTACTGTCATTTTTAGGAGACCAAGTCATGTTGGGTTGGATAACAACAATAATAATAATAATACTCGTAGTATCTGTATCTGTATATGGGATGACTGGAATGGAATGAAAAGTAGAATGAAGTTGTAAACACTCACACACACACGGTAAGTCCGATAAAATATTATTATAGGTATGGATATATCTGATTGAAATAAGGAAGATGGTCAATGTGACGACGACGATGCTGTCGTAAATGATCAAATGGATTGTGGTGTGTGATTTTTTTTTCACCCACCACCCAACTACACGTCTATAGGTATATATTTTGATATCGTTTTTATCTATTTCCCTACAATATTCTTCTTTATCCTTTTCTATTTTTCTTTTTCAACACCTTCAATTCACAGTCAGATATGACTTTATGATTTCCTTTTGTTTGCTGTTTTTTTTTATTCAGATCCAGATCCAGAACCAGAACTAGCACTAACCATAAAATGCATTTAAAATTCCTGCATTGTCCAGATAGTTATGAAATTCATTACAGGGTTTTGATTCAAATTATAAATGAACATAAGATGCAGTAGGATTTGTACTTGGGTTTGAGGCATAAATTTCAATTTCTGCACTTCTTTTTTAAAAGAAGGGAGGAATTGGGGGGAAGGGAAATGGAAAGTTGCTTTGTTTGAGTTGGAATTGATGAAGATGATGATGACGATGGTCGGTGTATTGAGATTCAGATTTTCAGCTAGAGATTGAGAGTGTAATAGTTTTGGTGGTTGAGAGAGAGAGAGAGAGAGAGACAGAGAGTTCTTGAGACGTCCACATCCTGCAGATGTCTGTAGGAAAAACATACTTTGGTTAGGGTGTAAATATCTAACATAATTAAATGCAAAATCTTTCCTGGGAGTGAAAGTGGAGAGCGAGAGCGAGTGAGAGAGAGAGAGAGAGAGAGAGAGAGAGAGAGAGAAAGAGAGAGAGAACGAGAGAGTGAAGACGTCTTTTGATCTTGAGTTTGGAATATTTATAAGCACTTTCTCATTATTCCTTTATTAAAATACTGACATGCTTCCACGGCTTACGCTCTTCATTATTTATGAGGCTCAAGAGCGACGGCGAACGAGAATAACCTCTGATTTCTTGGAGAGAGAGAGAGAGACGGAGACGGAGAAAGACTCAAGATTTCCTTCTATAAATGTGAATGTGAATGCAAACTTGTACTTGTGCCACTTCCTTACCTTTCATTCCTTTCCCTCTGCCCTCGTTCTCTATCTCAACTCTGCCTTTTCCCAATGAACACTATCAACGACCAACTACTGATTACTGACTGCTCCCGACCATCCTCTCCTTTATTAAAATCTAATGAATTTCCGTGGAAAGTGCCACAAATCCACAATGCTTCGGGGATTTATTTCACTTTCCTCTGCATACATTACCGCCTTTCTTGATCCTCTCCGTAAGATACCAACACTATCAACCAACCAACATCATCGAATCCATTCGTGTGGTCATAAAATATTCCTTTGTTTTCTTCATGGTCATCAAATCCCTAATTTTACCTTCATTTCATTCCGACATCTACTTTTCTTTTTTCTTTCTAGATAGAAAGATAGAACTCAAAGTAGTTTGAAGTTTCTAAAATGGGAAAATATTATGTACCAAGATCCTTCAACTTTATTTTACTAATTCATTTAGTTTCTTTCCCCTTCGTATTTTCGTCTTTTCATCGTTTGTCGTCACCAGAACTCTCACAATCACTGTGAGTGAGACGAAAATCATGTCCTCAAATCTTGTTATAGTCATTTTTAAAAAACAAATGTGTTTGAATGAAATGAGATGGAAAAAAACCTTTAAGCATTTAAAATAGATTTTTTTATTTCAATTTGAATCCATTTTCCTTGTCAATAGATATTTCATTTGCTCCATTTCCTCTTCCACACACACACACACACATACGAACATTTGGTTTTGGATTGTACGAAACGAGTCTATTTTTTGTTTGGATGCCCGTAAGTTTGGTATAGAGAAAGAGGGAGAATGAAACGGTTTTTGGGTGCTCTCGTCCAGCACCAAGAGAATGACGTGCGAAATTGGATTACTGAAGGGAAAAAGTGATGAAGCGGTCGGGTTTTTTTTTCATGCTCTTCCATCTCCAGCAATCCACGAAACCACCCCGATGGATGTCCAATGAAAATGAAAACGAAACCGTATATATAAAGAGCAATAGGGAAAAAATACATAGGCCATAAAACCCATCACCATTTCAACACCCATCCCAAAACGAAAGAGAGAGAGTTTCTTCTATGGAAGTGGAAATTGTCTTAAGTCGATTGGTTTCTCGTGTCAATACAATCAAGGGCAAAAGTACGAAATGCAGTCGTTTCTCTAATGAAATATAAAAAAATGCCCGTTGAATCTTCCCCAGAAAACCGAGAGGAAAACTATACGCTGTCAAATCATTATCCAGTTTTTTTTACCATACCATGGAAACTCTCTCCATAACTTCAACTTCAACTGTAAATCTCCATCTCTCTCCACAAAACGCTTCCATATTTCTTTTCCGATTGTTTTGTTTCCATCACTTTCACTGTGTGAACTGTTTGCTATCATATTTTTGTCATCCGATAATTTATTTTCTAATTACTTTCCTCATTCAACTCCTCTTGAACTAATACAGTAATCAATTTGGAGTTAAAAAAAAAAGAAATTATGGTATGCAAAACACACACACACACACACAATTTCCCAATTACAGTTGCAATCATGATGTGAACTCGAATTATTATTGAAACATGTGAGCAGTTCAATTCTCCATATTCAAATGTTCATAATATGATCAACCACACAAAATTTGCATCCACACATTTCCTCATCCAACGAACACCCTTTTTTTTCATATCCTTCTCCCTTTTTTTATCGTTCCGTTATGTAAATGTGACATATTTATGAGGAGGGAGAGGAGAACAGAGAAAAGGAGGAAAGAGAGCGGAGAGAAAACAGTACAAAACAATTATTACATTATGTTTATGGGTTTTTCATTCAGCGGATCCGCACCTATTGATTTTTTTTTCTTTTCTTTGTAACCATTCGAATTCAAAGCCTCAAAGGGTTTCACTACTTCACATCACATCACATATTGGGATTGGGATTCTAATATTAATCTATAGTAATAATACGATCGTATCTGTAGATTTGATGTATGTGGATTTGTGGATTGTGGATTGTGGGATGTGAGAGAGAATTGGTTGAATTTTTTTTTGTTTGTGGGTGAAGACAGAGACAGGACAGAGGAGAAGAGGAAGAGAGAAGGAATGAGCGAAAGTGGTGAGGAGATTATGAGAAACTTGTCATTAGAAACAATGAGGAGGAGAGAGAGAGGAATGAATTGAAGGATATGAGTTATATTCTGAGCAATAGCAATGATAAAGAGTACATTAGGGAGACAAAATAATATGAGGAATAAATAGTCGAGGGTGACATTTTATGTGAAAGGAAAATTGCAAGTGGGGCCTTCGGGCTTTCCACACACACACACACACACACACACACACACACACACACACACACACACACACACACACACACATGAATGCAGTAACCTCGCGTACATATGTATGTACGTAACCGGAAAGTCACTTACTACGTAAATACATACGCAGAGATGAAATTCTCGTAGAGACGAGGAAAACATATAGGAAAAAGGAGTGTGTACGTTATTTTGGGCTGTGGTATGGTGTCTAATGATTTTCGGTCGATGGAAAAGCTCATCAGTGAGAAAAGCTATCTGTATATATTGGAGCATTGCTGTCCTCCATCTCAACTCCACTCTCAACTCTCTGCTCTGCTCTGCTTGAAGTCGGAGCACACTTATTTTTTGGTGGGGGGGAAGAAGAGCTAATGATGACATAGGAAAGTTAGGTTGAGTGATTTAGGACTACCACTAATATCTTCCGAGATCACTCTCAAAAAAATACCATCGAAATATTGAAAATGTACTTTCTTCCTTTCTCCCTTCTTTTTTTACTCTTCTGTCTTGTGTCTTGTGTGTGTCTCTCTCTCTCTCTCTGCCTTTGGAATTTTTGCTCCAACTTCAAGTCGGTAGTTATTATATGTAGTTGGTCTGTGTAGTCTTCACTTTAACTCGGATTGTTATAGAACCGTTTTTTTTATCTCCTCTCTTAACAATATTTCTCATTTTCTTCTCTACAGATATTTCTTCTATATTATGTAATTGCATTGAAAATAGAAATAGAAATATTGTAGAAATATATCTGTAGGGACGTGGAAATTTCCACATATGGACTTGACTTGCTTCATGTTGCTTAGCGTTGTTTCGTTGGGAGTCGCGACTTTCAAGTTTCAAGTAAATTTGTCCATGTGTATTGTGTATCTACAATTTCTATGTACGCTGTACAGAATTTAGTGGTGTATAGTCACGCAGACATAAACGTACAGATATCTTATATCCATATGTATGCACGAGATTTTGTATCTATTTCGCCATTCTCAGTATCTTTATCTGGAGATTAGATGGAGAAATTCTCTAGCTATTCTCCAAGTGCATTTCCAACTTTAACCAACTTCAACTCCATTGCCCAAAAAACATTTCCGGAACTCATTCATTTCCAAAGAAGAAGAAGAAGAAGAGAGAGAAACACAGACAGAGGGAGAAGAGAATGGTGAGCTGGTTGCTTTGTGTGTGTGTGAGAGAGAGAGAGAGAGAGTTTAGTCCAAGTCCAAGTCCAACTTGGGAAAACAAACAGCTGTATGTACTTCATTTAATTGAAATTATCGTTTTCACCCACATCATAAATTCTATTCATACGAGTCGGGTGAGCCATGCTAATTTCATTTCACTTCCCACACTCACACCAACCGTGTTTCTTTTTCATATATACGATATACGTAGGTATATATAAAATATATCGTATACGTAAATGTATTCTTTCCCTGCTCTGCTTCTGGTTCAACTCTCGTTTCCTTATAGTCAAACACACATGCGGATGCTCATGAACATAAATTATTACAGTCGTCCCCACACACAAACTTTCCTAGTGAATTATTTTTATTCATTCTGAACTCAATGAGTTGAGAGTCTCACAGAGAAATATCAAAAAAAATGCTCCTTCACATTTTCTCTCCTCTCCGCAAAATGTTCAACTCAATTAAATATAAGAGAAAGAAATAATGAACGTGTGTGTATAAAAACTCTGTGGAGATCATCTGTATTGAAAAGTCTACCCCGGAATTCTTCAAATTTCCCAAGGAAATTGAAATTAAATTGGGTGACTTCTCATCTCATCTCATTGTCAATTTTCCCATGACAAACTCCGTCCCATTCCATTCCAGGCATTCACACTTTCAATCTGATAGTTTTCCGGCATAAAGACGAAGAGCCCAAAAGTGTATTGAGTAAAATTCTAAGGGTGAATGGCCCAATTTAAAAATGAGTGTGTATGTGTGTGTATGTTTGTTGTATCTCGTCTCGTATATTTAATCCTACAATAAAGCCAAATGAGCTTGTAAATTGCAATGGAGGGAGGAATGCAAAGCCTCGTGTGAGGAAACGTTGGAAAGACGAGAGAAAGAGAGCGAGAAATAGAGAGAGAGAGAGAGAGAAAGAAAAATAGGAAAGTGTTTGGAGCGTTGGAAATTTAAATGATGGTACATTTACGAAGGATCACTAGTCATTATTTCCCCTTCGGGTTTCGAGCGTCGGGTGAAACTATATCAGGAATCAGGAATCAGTAGGAGATTGGGATTCGGAGGAAGAATGATCAGATTGAAGATTGAAAGCACATACGCATGTATAGATCCAAAGCAATTGAATGAGAGAGAGAACGAGAGAGAGAGAGAGCGAAAACGAGAAAAATAAATCTGTCCGACACACACAGAGAGGTTGAGAGGAGGAAGAGAGAGCCATTGACGCTCCAGTCTATTTCCACGGGATAATTTAATTTGGGAGCTTTAAAAACGTTCAAATGGAGACTTTTGAGCTCCCATCATTCCCATTCTCTCTTTCTGTCTCTTTCTCACTTCTATTCCTATGATTCATACTCTCCCATCTCTCCAAGTGTAGACTAATAGGTGATTTCTTCCCCAGAAACTACTTTCATTTTCCTTTTTTCTACCTTCATCTCTCTCTCTCTCTCTCTTTCTCTCTCTTTCTCATTTCATTTGTGAAGAGATAGGCATTTTTGTCGTATCCATTACAGTATTACAGGAATACAGACCCTCCAAGCTCCACATACATACATACCAATAAAACGTACACTGTTCCTTATGTATTATAGGTAGGGATAGTCGAGAGTCATCCTTCATCATGTCGCCTTAAAGTCTCTCTATGTGCATACGGGAAAATGCCTGGGAATCACGTTCTCCGTGCGTACTATCCATATTTTTCTCATTAATATTTTACATGACTCGTCCTCTCAATTGAATTATTTTTTCCTGTCTCCTTCCCATCTTATTCAGCTCAAATTCCAATTTGACTCTGAAAAGTTGCCATACTCGTATTTTTTTATGCCTAATACGTTTTGTTTTGCAATAGGTATAGGTACATTTTTTTTTCCTTCAAAAAAAAACAGACGATTACCTACTTGCAATTTCTGTACTGAGTTTACGAAGAAAAAGCAAAAATAACTTTTTAGGATATTTAGGTATTTTTCCGGAATTTTCAGATTATTACTATTTGTATGTATGAACATGACGAAAAAAAATTGGAATTATTAAATGAGTTGCTTAAAAGGACAAGGACAAGAAAGAAACTCATTTTCCGTTTTCTTTCCATGCAGTTCCAGTTGTATGGAAATATCGTACGATGACTGAACATGGGGAAGATTCGAAATTTAGCACATAATTTGATGGAGACACATTTAATTGGAAACCTATTCGGTGTGATATCAGAATCAAATGAAAATGCCCAGGTTTTATCAAAACTCCCATGCAAAAGCAATATCAAGAGGAAGTGGAAAGAAAAGAGGAGGACTGAGACAAAGCATTCTCACTTGACAACATATTGGAATTTGTTTTTCAAAGTTGAACTTTGAAAAGCGTCTTGAGTGTGTATGAGAATGAGAATGGAGTGTTTGGAGGACGGTCTATTGTAAGGCGCTTTCTCTCTGTAATGATTTTTGTAGTTAATGATAGCTAACGAGAAAGTCGAGGTGCTTTTATTAATGAAAAGCGCTTTTTCCTCTCTCTCCCTCTTTCTCTCTTTCTCGGGAATAGGAATTCTCAAGCTGTTGTTTGACTATGATGGGAGCCAAGTTAATTTGGAGATTATGCAAAGTCTTTGGGAGATAAGACTAAATGATTTAATGGTAGCCTGCCTCTCAAAAGATGTGTCTTCATCCCATTTCTGCCGTGTAAGCTGATTTCCATGGAGCAAACGTCCGTTGTCTGTGAAGCGTCTCTCTCTCTCTCTCTCATTGTCTCTACTCACATTCCAAAACGGAAAACTTCGACGAGGAGTGACGCTGCTGAAGGACAGTTTTCTGATAAGACTTCTCGCTCACCATCTCTGAAATGAGAAGACTAAAACTGAAACTGAGAAAGCTGACTCAATTCTGAATGCCGTTCCTTTTGCTCTTGCTTTCACTTTTTCTTTTTTCTCTCTCTCTTTCTCTCTTCCCCCTTTTCCTGTCTCTCTGTTCCCAAATAATAATGTGCTTAAAACCTCCTTTTGAATTTAAATTAACACTGTTTGCTCTGAAAACTAGATGATAATATTCCATTTTGCCCACCTCTCTCGCTCTCTCCTTCTTTCTCTCTGTCTTTCTCGTTTTCACTATATACTTAGGAGACTGTAGAGATCCAGATGAGGGAACACGAGGTCTGGGTTTTAGCTCCGCACAAGTTGTCAACCTGAAAGAGCCCTATGAAATGTTTATCTTATCAAAAGAATTATTCCTTTCTGGCCGGCCTGTATGTGTCTTCCGATTAGCTCCATTTCCTTTTCATTCGCTGATTCAATTTAGAATTTGGAATTCCTACAAAGTATACTGAGAACAAGATATGAGAATGAGACTAGGAGGCGAGGTTTTCATCATAGCTCAAACTAAAGCTGAAAATTGAATGCAAAATGCCGATTCAAAATTACAAACTATCAATTACTAAATGCATGCAAAGTGAATTCTGAAGCTTTCACACTTGAGTGCCTTAATTCTTCTTCTTCTTTTTGGTTTGATCCGTGAACTCTTAGAATTTTTCAAATGTTACGGAGTTTTTTTTAGGTAAATTAAAGTCTCTTTATGTTTCTGTACAAGAATAATGTTAGGATTTTTTTTATTGTATTTATAAAAACAACATTGCGGGTTCATCTGTGTACAATTTTGTTAGATGGGTTAAAAAATGTGGGCTTCGTTAGAGTTGTAAGAAACTCGCTCTTCATTTTGAGTCGGATATGAACTGGATTGAAATTTAAGGGCACATTTCAATCTGAATCCGAATTGAAATTTGAATTTGAATTGAGAGAGTCTGAGTATGTTCAAGAGCTTTCTTTGGAGTTTCCTTTTGAGAGAGAGAGAGAGAGAGAACCTTCCAAGCTAGTGAATGCGAGCAATGCAATTATTCTCTTTGGAATTAACTTGAGAAATATACAGCCGAGACCAAGCATTTCATCATCTTTGGCGCTCTCTCCCTCTCTCTCACTTGTCTCAATGTTCATTTACTAATTTCTATGTTAATTTTCCTCATTTAACCGCAAGTTGAGTTTCCGTCTTACTTAGTTCGTTTGGATGAGCAGCCGAGAGAGAGAAAGAGAAAGAGCTCAAGAAGAAGAAGAACATGGAAAGGAAGGGGAACAAAATCAGAGAACCAGAACCAACTTGGACGGAAGCAGCGAGAGAGAGAGAGAGAGAAACTAGACCTAAATATTGTAGAACTGGAAGGGAAGATCATTGTAAATAGTTATATGGACGACTCAAGATTCGAGAATGGGGAGTGAGTAAACAATTCATAACACTACATGCAGGTGCAACACACTCGTACACACACATACACATTATTATTACACCATATCAGTCAATATATCGTATGTACAAGATATATATATATATATATATCAGGACATTTCCATAGTCAACGGCTGTAGTCATGGAGGTATATGTGTGTTGCTGGAGAAAGAGGAGGATGGTACGACGTTCATAGTTATCATCCAGGGCATAGAATATGCAGGGATCTCACAACTGATTGTTTTAACAACCTCTTGAAAATCATATCATGGAAATTCTGAGGATGAGGATGTAACCAAAAGTCCGGAGGTCGAAGAGAGGAGTCTCTCACCATGAGTCTCAGTCTTGGGAATTCAAATCCAGACAATGCACCTGGAACTCTCTTTCTCTCTCTCTCTCTCTCTCTCCCAAAATTCTCTTCTCATCCATGACTTTTGAGATTCATCTGGAAATTCCCTAGAATTCTCTCTCTCTTTCTCTCTTACTCATCTTTCATCTCATCTCAATTTCCTCGAGTTATATTCAAATGCAAATTCGTATGGAAATGTCCGATTCAAAACATCACAATTAAAACTTTGTACACAAACACACTTGTTTGAATTTTCTATCTCCGCATCTACATATTTTCATTGCAATCAGACATACAAATTTCAAAATTTAATTTAAAGAAAGCTGACACACACACAATCACACAAACACACACCGGATATTCACAATTCTCAATTTTCTGGAGAAAAAGAGCTTCTGTCTTTTTATTTTTATGGTAAGTATCTTTGACCCGTGACATTTGAAACATCAAAGAATACACGACATAAAAATTCCTCGTATTTTATGGCAATATCAAAGTTTTTTTTTGAAAGAAAAGTCTTCAGGTTAAAGTAAAAAAAAAAGTTTAAAAAAAAGAAGAGGTTTGAGATTCAAATGGCAAATGGCGTCTGCCCTTGGCTTTGGACTTGGAAAATTTTCTGTCTGTAAAAGATTGTAAATATTAGTCGGGATGAAATGGTGGATGAGCAGCAATATCTGAAATTTTACCGTTTGCATTTAGACGTTTCGATTACACGAAGACGTGTTCATAAGATACGATTTTCGTGGAGAGTCGAAATTCTCCACTGTTCCACAGTTTCCTCTGCTCATCCCTCCTTTGTTTTCCATATTCCTTTTGGATCTGGAGGCTGGAAGTGAAAGTGAAATTGTATGGAGACTCTGGGTGAAATGCTAATGCATTATTGTGAAGATGATGGGACGTATCGTGTGTGTGTGTGTGTCTGAGTGAAAGTACAGAGACGGAGACAGAGAGGTTTTGTAGTAGGTACATGTGTGTGTAGATGTGGATGTAGTTGGGTGGAGGACATTTGAGCAAGCAGATGACATGAGTTGAACGGTTATGTAATCGAGAAAGTGATGCGAGAGGCTAGAAGAGCAAAGTGATTTTGCACAACTTACGTGAGTACTTTGCAAACTGTTGGAGAAAAGTTTCTTAAGGCGGCGGCACACATCCATTCAACTATTTCACTAGTGTTTCCAGGGTTTCTAGGGATTCTACTGTAGGTGCTCTCAATTGTGTGTACATACGAATCCAAATAAGAATATGAAGGGAATACACTTGAATGTAGAATCTAGAATATGCCAAGATATAATCGAGGAGAGAGAGAGAGAGGGAGAACTTACGGTGGGGTAGTTGGTAGTTGAAACTATTCTCTTTATTTATGTAGTTACGAGGAGTAAGGGAGAAATGGAGAGAGAGAGAGAGAGAGAGAGAGGAGAGAAAGTCAGTCTCAAGTCTCCATTTCATTCGGTTCAGTCCATACCTAAACTTAAACTTAATGGCCAACTAGGACGATATACGAGATTACTTATACAATTCTACAACAGCATCTCCGCTTCTGCTTCTCCTCGTACAAGTACGAATACGAATAAGAAGACGAATAAGAATAAGAATACGAATGTGAACACACACACGAAGCACACTCTTCTTTTTTTTTCCTTTTTACAAAAGCTTTTTATTTTTATACAGACCCGTCGCGTCGTCCTCCGTCCCTCCCCCCATCCCACAATTGTTCCAACTTTTTTTTTCCTTCTTCTATTGACTATTTTGAGGGGGGAGGGGAAAGAAGAGGGAAACGACACTATAAAGTCCAGCCTTGTTTCAATGTTCAATATTTCTTATAATTTTTTTTATGATTTTCAACTTCCAACTTTAACTCTTCTGTTTTCAATGTTGCCATTTTTTATAGCCGTCATTTGTCTAACACATAAGCTTTCAAAGGATTTTGTTTGACCAAACTAAGCAAACGTTGTCAACTCAAGTTAATCATTGCATTAGAAGTTAATCATTGCATTAGAAGTTAATTCAAAATTCCTGGAAATAGTCATAATAAAATCTGATTTTTGAATTCTGGGAAGTCAAGTTTGATTTGAATTGAATTTCATCTAGGCTTGATGTGTATATCGTATATTCCATACCTATTTGAAATTCGAAATTCGAAATTCAAGCCCATCTAAAATATTGTTGATTTTGAGAAAAGAAAAAGAGAGAGAGAGAGAGAAAGTGTGTCTAGAGAAAAAAAGTGAAACACAATGACTGGTGTGTCGCATTGACTTGACGTATGAAAAAGCAGGTTTCCAAAATTGACCATTTGCCTCTCAATTTCAGAAAGGAAACGAGATTCCGAGGCTCGAGAGAGCGAGCGAGAGAAAGAGAGAGTAAAATAAATGTTGCAGATCTATTCTATTGTCACCCAGACATCTGATTCAGACTTGATATTTTTCACTTTGCAGTGCAAACAGTTGGTGTGTGTGTGTGTGTGTGTGCTTGGTCGGAAAGTAGTGTCGAACAAAGTCTGAATTTACCCGTTCGCATTCACAAATATTTGGAGCGTAAGAGTGTGTGTATTTATAGGTAAGGTTTTCCGCTTTTCTCTTTTTCTCTTTCTCTTTCTGTACCTGCAAAATCATCAATTTATTTATCCTACGAATATAGAATAAAAAACTCTTTTCCCCTTAAAACGTAAAAACTACAAAATTCCTTTCTTTTGCAAAGTTCACAAAGTAATGAATGAAATTTTGTATGAAATTAAAAAAGGGCTTTGATCTGTAATCTGTAACATACATTAAAATTTGAAGCCTGCCCGTTCAAAAAGAATCGGATAGTCGACGATCGTTCGAACGATCGGAAAAATCTATCGGACTTTGGGACGGTTAA